>CAODLS010246246.1:0-10266 GCA_948243855.1 Flueggea neowawraea
ACACATTTTAATTACTACATCGTTTCAATATCATTGGGTTGGTGTCGGATTATTTATAAAACAATCAAAGGATTAATTAGTTCTCTTTTCTTTGCCCATTTTCAGTTTATATTGCCATTTCATTTTTAGGTCCCCAGGGAACAGCACACCAGAAAATAATTGAGACTCTATCTCTTTTCAACTTTATTTTCTCTTTTTCCACTGATTAGAAAAGTTGATTCTTCTTCTTCTTCTTTTTATCACAAAAGTTGTTTCTTTTCATGGTCAGATTTAAAGGTTAATTTCTGTTTTAAGACGTGCATTGAGATCGATATTTGCTTAAAGGTGGAGCTAATTCTAAAAGAAAACTTTCAATTAGGTGGTAGAGACATGGTTCAATTTGTGACTTTTTCTTATAAACTTTCTTAATTAATTACATTGGTTTCACTTACTATAACTACAAAAATGAGTCTCTTCCATCTCCTTCAGACAACACCAATTTGAGGCAAACAAAAGTTTTATTATTCATTATACTGTTTTTTGTTGGCCAATATTTTACTGTGTTTTATGACATTTCTTCTTGTTAAATTCATTGTACAGACAAGTGACAAAAGGGGAAGGGGAAAAGCATAACGAACAAACTTAGTTTTTGATTTTTGGACAAAGAATCTAGGTTTTGTCAGATCGAACTTATCACTACATAGCTCAATCAGTTTCAGTCCCATATGAGCCATTTGGCTTAGCCGTTGCCAAAAAATGAGTTAGATATTATTTTAATGTGCTAGTTGTATTTGAGTCATTGAATTTAATTAAAATTGTGTTATTAGATCTCAAATCTTAAAAGTACTTAAAATATATAACTTAAAAGCACCATAGTCCCTGCTCAACATAAGTGTGTGGACAAATTCACATATGTTAATATAAATAATTAACACATAACCTTCATTAGGGTTAGCCTCGATATTAAACACCACACAAAAACGGCATCAACTCTCTATACAAGAGAGGAAGGCCGCCGGCCTCTAAGGAAGACTAGGACTAGGAGGTGATTGTCTCCTTCATCCACTTATAATTCCTGCATTTGTGTGATTTTTGTGTAGCATATAGAAGGCGAAACTAGTCATGTCCTTTCTATCATTTATCAACGAAGGTAATTTACATGCGAAATTAGTATACAACTAGATTCACTTCCGCTTATGACTTTCCCTGCCCTCATTGAGGTTAGTAATTTGTACTGCTGATTTATTTACGATTCATTCGATTAATCGTTTATTTCATGTCATACCAGCAAATGAGATCACCGTTTTGATTTAAAAAAATTACTTTTAGTTTTTTAATAAAGTTGATTTCTTTTTTCAGTTCTTGAAGGGTTAATTTTTCTGTTTGCTCTCAAACATATGAGGCTTTTAAGCAATTTAAAGACTACTAGTTTAAATATTAAATATATGATGCAATTAGTAATGTTGAGTTTTGAAAAAAGTAAAATAAATAAATTAGCCTATCCAGTTGCTTGTTTTTAATAATTTAGAAAATATTGGATAAATTACATAATCAAAACATTCTAAAAGATTATAAGTTTTGTTAGAATTACAATAAACAACATTTAATATATTATATCAGTTGAATATGACAAAATAAATATGTTAATTAGATACTAATGAAGTCATAGTTTATTGTTATTAGAGTTAATTTTAATACTTAAGAGTCTAGAGTTTGATTTTTGATGAGAATAAAGAAAACAACTTATAAAAAAACGTACTTAAATTTAAATTTAAAAGGGATTAGATTAGAGAAAAATCTTAAGATAAACAATAAATTCGATGCTTCTAATTTCTAATCACTAAATGATTATAATATTATTAGAGCCATTCGATTAGGCTCCCAGGAGGAGCTGATAATTAAGTGACGGGCAAAAAAACCCAAGGACAGACTGGCTTGGTCAATTCATGTGTTTATCAAAATAAAGAAGGGTCTTCTTCATAATGCAATAAAGCGGACCCCATTTCTGCCCTTTTTTTTCTTTTTTCTTGTTTGAAGATAAGAAAAGATCGGATACTTTATGATATGTGTCATGACATACATCCCACAATTTGAAAAAACAAAAAGAAAAAAAAAAAGCAAGTCAGAAGCCATTATTGTGAGGAGACCAAATGGCCCTTGTAAGGGAAGGATCATATACAATAAGCTAAGCTACGGGACAAGGAAGTAACACATTTTGGTGTCTATTGCTAAGAAGGTTCAAATGGGACAATGCCTATAAACTGTAGTGTGATATGAGCATGGACATTGGTAGGTCTGTCGTCAGTGTGTCTAGGCAACTACAGATAAGAGTTTAGCAAGTATAGATGTACTTAGTCATCCATTGACTACCAAGTATGTGTTGATGTGGGACATTTTCTACATTGTAATCGCAGCCTAGTTTGACAATAGATTTTGCTCATTGGCTTTCTGATTTATAGGTACAGAATATACCTTATCTTAGTTCACAGTCGGTAGTAGATTTAACTCGCCTGTAAACACATTCATTAAAGTTTTAAACCCTTTTTTATTATTTTCATTACTGACTTGTGATAGACTTAAATACGCATATCTCGACCCACTAAAGATACAGACAAATAAAGAGTTAAGATTTCTTTTGTAATCGCCCGCTAAGATCATGTCTGACCCAACAAGCGGAGTCCCTAACCCTCAACTCATACAAGTTGCTCGGACGGTTAAATGTGTCAAATGAACTACATTTCGCCACCAACACAGTGCTCGAAGAACAATGCAGAATCCCAACTGCATTACCTAATTAACATGTACAAACTCATTTGTTACAGACAGGCAGTAGCCTAAAGAACAATTTGCTCACATTACCAAGCCATCCAACTTGTGATGCTACGTATGGCTGGAAGTCAGAAATCTGCATAACATATATAAACTCGCTCATCTCTCCAACGAAATAACTTCACAAAACCCTAGCCATTTGACTCCTTTAACATCATCTCATGTTTTAACTTAGGCATCAGTGGGACCTTTGGAATATCCCTAGACTTCTGTAACTCGTGTTCTTTTCAGGTTCTACCCTGAGTTACACAATCGGATCGGCTTTTTATCAATAATCAATTAAAATTTTGTTAGATTATTCGTTAAATACTAATGTGATTATGTTAAAAATAATAAAAATGTCAAATTTTGTAATAAACGCGATAAACATGTTATACCTTATTTAAAAAATAATATTGAACTTTTTAAGCTGGATAACATATATATTAATGTTTAATGATAAAATTCAACAATATGATAGGAATAATAATGGTGAAGACATAATTTTAGATGATGATGATGATAATATAACAGTTATAAAAGTCAGAATGTGAAAAAAAAACTTTTTTGATACTTTTACCTCTATTTTCAATTCTCAATTATCGTAATTGTTGGATAATTAATTAAAAAAATCTTTTATTTTTAATTAGCATCAATGTTGATATATAGAATTTCATTTTCACATCAGACTTCAAATAAGTATTTATTCAGATAAGTATTTTTCTTTATTTGTATTTAATAATATCTGACACAAAAATATTTATCTTTATTAACATAATTTATTAATATATATCTAACTAATACATATTTATTAGTATCTTATTTTTTTTCTTTATTTTATGTGATATAAATGAAAATATTTTAATAACATATAACATACGTACACAAAAAGCTAGTATAATAAAAGTATAGAACGTTATCCAAAAAGTAACATTGAGAGGAAGAGAAGTTTTGGTTTTGCAAGTAATGGATTCAAAGATTAAACACGGAATTATATGTTTATTTTTTAGGTATATGTAATTATTTTATCACATTGAACATAAGTACATGCTGCATGGCGATGATATATTCAGAGGATCACCATCTATTGCCACCTGCAGTTGTCATTTGACTCTTGTCAACATTATTTCTATCAATTATTTTAGCTGTACCAGTTTAATTTTATCCCACAATAATAGGTATTCTGATTGTTACATTGAATACCTATACTGTTTACAGAATTTCAAATCTAATCTAACTGCAGGATTTTCAATCCAATTTGTGGGTTTCACGAATATATCGTGGCAATTTTGGTACGATTTCAGTTTCGCTAGTGACATAACTTACAGAACCATTAATAAAGAAAAAAGATGAATTAATATCACTATATGAGGAATAATGCCCCAAATTATTGATAGATATTACACTATATAGAACGAAAAAACACCAATATCAAATAAATGTTTAAGGACAAGATAGCTGGATTCGTTTCAACATGAGATAAATTGTCAATTTGAGTTTAAATTTTAACAAACCTATAAACAAAAAAGAATTTCGATCCATGAAAATTTATTCAAGTATACTCCTCTTGTAACATTTGTTTTTGAAAAAAAAATATTAATATTTGTTAAAACAGTATTGAATAATTATATAAGAGCGTTTGTCTGCAAGGTTATTATATTTTTTAGATTTTTTTATCCAGTAAAACTTCCTGATTGAGGCATATATCTAATTAATTTTCTTACATTTTTTTCTTTTGTAAAATTTTCTGTTAGGTCAAATTTTTTAATTTTAATCTACTGTACGTATCCAAAATAATCGTTACTCTCTTTAAAAAGAGAAAAATAAATTTGAATTATTAGATAATTTATCATTCTTAACGATCAACCCATTAGACCACACAGGATGGCGTACGATAGAGAGCAAGAGCGATGGGAATAGCAACGGGGCTAATCGGGGACGGATTTTGGTATTCCCGTCCCCGCCCTGTGACTTGCATGTTTTTCCATGACCTCGCTGGGGTATGAAAATCATCTCTCATCTCCGACCCGTTGAAAAACTAACATCCCTGTCTTCGTCCCGCCCATTAAATTATTATTAATTTTTTTGGTCTAATTTGTATTTTATTATAATTCAACAAATAAAATAAATAATTTATATAAATTTCAACAAGTATAAATATAATTCAAGACATTATATATATGTCTATGTCTAGGCGAGGTACGGAGCGGATATATTAAATACTAACCCTGCCCCGTCTTCGATAATTTTTAATTTCAAATTACCCCGAGATCCGCCTTGTTCTCCTGTTAAATGATGAAAAACCCTGTCTCTTTTAGATCGGGTCGGTCTCGCATGAGTTCAGGATATTTTGCCGTCCCTGAAGAGCGAGGGAGGAAAGAAAGAGGAAAGAGATGTGAGAGCATCGGCTCTAACCTAATCGTCCCCACCGTCCAAGCCAGCCTTATTCAAATCGCAAATTAGCTTTTGTATTGGCATTCTCTTTCTAGTTTCAAATTTCCAACCACCGAAAGATACAGCGTCTCAAGTCTCAACCCACTTACCCAAACAATACTTCCCAATAAACAATATGGTCCATCACCAAAGACCCACACGTATTATATAACTAATCCATCGAAATCAAAACCCATCTTAACATTTTAGTATGGTTCTTAAATTCATGTTGTTTTTTAGTAGATTCAATAAGAAACAACAAAGGTAGATTGAAGATAGACTGACTGAATATAATAAGAGGAGCTAGAATTTAGGAAGTGTGTTCTTGGTTGATTAAGGTGGTCAATTGCAAATTTAATAAATTACGTGGATAAAATAAGTCATTTTTAATATTCGAAAACTAAAGGAGCATATAAAAATAAATCACTTATCAAAAAACTAGATAAAGTAAAAAAAAAAGATTCTTTTAATTAAATTACTTGTTATCCGTTGTTTTCCTGACATTTGATTAATATTAGAGTAGATAACAAATCTCTCCTTATTAAATGGCACTTTTTTAAGAAAGAAAACATATGTACTGAAATCAATATTAAAATTAAAGAGTCACGAGTCTGATTTCTAATGAGAGTAAATAAAATGACTATTAAAAACAAAAACAAATATGCATCCAACAATATAAATTTTGTTGATTCAAACGCCACATTAACTTCTCACGTGAAAAAAAACACTAAAAGATATTTTGAAATGAGTTACAACATCAAATAGACGTATCATAACTCCTAAAATCAACCAAATTTTTAAGATCAAAGAAGCAACCAACCAAACCAAACAAAAGCTAACTAATTACGTACTTACCTTAGTATTATATGATAATATATAATAAGTGTCTCTTTATATATTACGGTAAATTACAGAAATGTGTGCTGATTTGCATGTGTTAAGGAACAAGGTGCCACTTATTAAGGACGAGTGTTCTGTGCGGGTTCCTTAAACAATGGTGTTTTATGGAGTTTCGTGAATTCTGTTTTGTCCTAAAACAGTAATCTTTTTTTGATTCCTTTGA
The DNA here is from genome assembly GCA_948243855.1 of Flueggea neowawraea. NCBI lineage: Eukaryota > Viridiplantae > Streptophyta > Magnoliopsida > Malpighiales > Phyllanthaceae > Flueggea > Flueggea neowawraea. The sequence goes on from CAODLS010246246.1 coordinate 6,284, forward strand.
ATGAATAAAACCTCAAACCTTATTTCCTGGGAGTTCAAAGCACTAGACATTTTTGTAACTGCTCATGTAATCTAATTTGTCCCCTTTTCAGTTTCTTTAGGTGTATATAAAGCTCTCTGTTTCTAAACGAGACTTTCAAGCTTTTGATGCAGAAGTTAGTAAAGCTTGTCTCTTTAATAATTATCCTTATTGGGTTCCTTTCTTTTTTGGATCTAAACTGTTACATGAAGATAAAATGTTGGTTATGTTTAGATCAGTTTTAGCTTATATGTGAAGACGTTTTTGGCTCCAAGCTCCAATTTTGATCCTTCAAAACTTGTCACTTGTTTTACAAAACTTTTTTTGTATATTCTAATGCACAAGAATTTCGGTCTTCTTGGTCGGCATTGCAGGAAAACAAGTGACAGAAATTTCGAGGTGATACTGATACAAAACGGTCTTAAGAGGAGAGGTTTTTCTTTTAGTTTGATTGGAGTTTTTGGATAGAGAACAGAGGAATGGACAGTGAATTTAGTTCTAGTTGGAAGAGTAGTAATATTTCTTTGCTAGATTATTTGGAGGAGGACCAGGAGGCCAATCCAGTGGTTCCAATGCTGTCAATTCAAGAACCAGAAACACCAAGAGAGCCTATGGAGTTCTTGTCAAGATCTTGGAGTCTCTCTGCTTCCGAAATCTCGAAAGCTTTAGCCCAGAAGCAGAAAGAGTTGCTCAGTGACAAAAATCCCAGTACTTTTCCTGATGCAGTTGTTGCACCACAGTTGGTAAGTTCAACTCAGTTTAGAACTCGCAACCTCTTAGTATCGGAGATGAATTTTTACCGTGTTTCAGATTTTCTGATATTGTCGTTGCGCTGTTTATGTAGACAGGGAAGATAACAAATTCAATTCATTCGAGAAGGACGGGATCAATCGGAAAATGGTTTCACCATAATGAGTTCAGTGGTAACACTGTGAAGAAGAAAGATACGGTTCGGATGGAAAATGCACACATCCATTCTGCTTTATCGATTGCGGGACTAGCTGCAGCCTTGGCTGCTGTGGCTGCTGCTGGGAATTCTGCTGGCTGCAGCTCCAAAATGGGCGTGGCATTGGCCTCCGCGACAGAACTCCTGGCGTCACATTGTGTAGAACTAGCAGAATCAGCTGGAGCTGATCATGATCGCGTTGCATCTGTTGTGAGATCGGCCGTGGACATTCAGAGTCCCGGTGATCTGATGACCCTTACTGCGGCAGCTGCTACAGGTTTTTCTTCTTTACCAATACTGCGAGGTGGCAGTCTTGATGAATTTTTGGATCCTTGATGATAGTTTAACAAACAAATTATCTATTCTTCAAACAGCTTTAAGAGGAGAAGCAGCTTTGAAATCAAGATTACCAAAAGAGGCCAGAAAGAATGCGTCTATTAGTCCGTACGACAAAGGAATGACAGATGCACTTCTGGGTTCCGGCCACATCGAAGAACAGAGTCCTCCCTGTGTAGGAGAACTACTGCAACACACAAGAAAAGGTCTGTAATCCTTGCAGTTACAAGAATTTTCTTGCATTAAAATTACTAATGGAAGTTCAGTAATTCAATCTAGTCAAACTAATCAAGTTGTTGGGACCTCAGGGGTGCTGCGATGGAAACATGTCTCGGTATACATTAATAACAAATCTCAGGTATATTATCATTTCTAAATACAAATCCTTGTAAATTTCATTTCATTTAAAATGAAATGAAATCCAAATTCACTTGATGCCAAACACTATGTACAAATCATTGATTTCAAAACACAAAATTAAGACTGCAGTTTACACTGTTGATTGCCAACATCATATAAACTGTAGGTCATAATAAAGATCAAAAACAAACATGTCGGAGGAGCATTCTCCAAGAAACACAAATGTAAGCATTATTTGGCTTTTTTCGAGTTCTCTTAACAATGTCTCTCATTTACGTTGTTTTACTGCTTCCAGTAATCTGACAACAGACACCGTTTCTGCTGGTGTTGTCAGGTATCGTTTACGGAGTTTGTGATGAGATCACAGAATGGCCATATAAAAAAGAAAGGGAAAGTTCTGAAGAAGTGTACTTCGGTGTTAAAACTGCACAAGGTCTCCTGGAGTTCAAGTGCAAGAGCAAGATCCATAAACAAAGGTGGGTTGATGGGATACAACAGCTTCTTCGTCGAGTCACCTGTGTCGAAACAGCAGAGCAGTCCCTGGAATTCTTAAGCATAAACAACAGCATTTAACACAAGATACAGTTTTGTATATGCACCGCAAAATGTAGGACACATGAGGATGCTCGCAAGATCAACAGGTCACAGCAACGATGTACTTTAAAATCACATGTAAACAAACTTTGTATTCTTACTTTATGGCTATGACAAATGGGGAGAGTATATTTGCACAAATAGTTCATAAATCTTCTACATCCATCAAGAACAAACATAATCAGAAGCAAGAATCAGAGAGAGATTGAATAGTAAAAAGTAGAGATATACGAGCAGATCTCTAAAGAATGACGTCGCTTGGCTAGCCTGGTTGAACTAACCGGTTTGCCACTAACCAGAGCATTGACAATAAGAGCAGAACTCTTTCACTCTTGGTTTAAACATAATCCAGAAATTGGTAAGATCATGAACAATTATATCAAGGAACAAAAATGAGTACCCAACCCTGAAGTGTATTATACTGCTGTTGATGTACACTTCCTTCAAAAGCTTTGAGAAAGTGCAAACTAAAGATGCCATACACATGGGAAGAAAAACTGAGACAATAGTATTTTATAAATATTTAGAAACCTCAGCAAGTGTCTCAAGAGACTTGTCATAGTAGTAGTGCCAAACAAAGATACACTTGCTTCCATGTGGATACAATCATTTGGGTAGTAAATTGACAGGAGTAGGTTTCATGTACATACAATTTTGCAGCACTTTTAGTGGCTTTCTCTCTTCCTTTTGCATCAGAATACAACAGTTTTGTTTTTCTCGTAAGGCAGTACTCGAAGTTCACAATAAGATTTTATAGCTTTTGCAAGGCACTGCTTCTCAAGATTCTCTGATTTTGCCACAAAACTTCTTAAGTTATCTCTGTGGGAAACCCTCTCAACCTGCAGCAGAATTTTTACTAAATCAGAATAACTACAAGAAATGAAGAGATTGCAAAGAATCAACTACGTGATATGCCCATTTCGGAGATAAACAACAAAATTTTTGGGAGTAATCATCATGATAGTCCAAGAATATGCACCTAAACTATCAGCTCTTCAAAAGAAAGCTTTACATCAATGTATGAGGATTGTTCACAATCAACTGTAAAGTCCTCTAAAAGAATGGTATGTGGTCATAGATTCTTAAAGATAAGCATATTTTTGCACAGTCAAATCAACTGTATTAACTTGTTCCATACCTCATTCAGTCCCTGGTTTCTTGACAAACTAATTAAACTAGCAGCAAGTAAATCTTATGGGACACCATTTCACCAATATGTCTTATTGTACTTTGCAAGCAAGAATTTAGCAAATGTCTGCAAAATGAACAAAGTCTACCAAATCCGATCCTATTCAATAAAAAGGACCAACTGATAGCTGATAGGCAAGCAGCAATGGATTTTAGAAGATACTAGCATTTCATTAACATGAGAGTTGAAAACTTTACAAAAAGTCATGAATTGAAACTTGTGTGCACATTTAGGAAGATTGAGGAAAGAAAACATTATGAAGGCAAAAGAACACAGACAACGTGAGTAGCCTTTCCCTTGTTATGAAGTCCTGTATTTTGTTTTGTTAAAAAGAAACGCAAACTAACTGATGCAGAATGCAAAAGGTGGTGAATGAAACAATATTTACAACAAAGTACAACCTTATGGGCAGTTACAACATGAGGAAATTTTAAAATCAAGGAATCTGCAAAAATTACCATCTGTTCGATTATAGGCCCTGAATCAAGTTGTTCAGTCACAAAGTGACTTGTTGCACCAATTAGTTTCACACCCACATCA
>CAODLS010246285.1:0-12198 GCA_948243855.1 Flueggea neowawraea
TCCATGGAAGAAGAGATGTCATCTTTGCAAAAGAATCGAACTTGGGAACTTGTGCCATTACCTGAAGGGCGAAACCTGTTGATTGTAAATGGATTTTCAGAATAAAGGAGGGGATTCAAGGAGTTGAACCACCTAGATTCAAATCAAGGCTTGTTGCGAATGGGTTTTCACAAAAGGAAGGGATTGATTATAGTGAAGTGTTCTCACCTGTTGTGAAGCATAAATTCATTCGAGTCCTGTTATCCATGGTAAGCAATTTTAACTTGGAGCTTGATCAACTTGATGTTAAAGCTGCTTTTTTGCATGGAAATCTTAAGGAGGAGATTTATATGAAACAACCTGAGGGATTTGTTGATTCTGAAAAACCTGATCATGTGTGTTTGTTAAAGAAGTCCTTGTATGGGTTGAAGCATTCACCTAGGCAGTGGTACAAGAGGTTTGATGTATTTATGATCTCTCATGAGCTTAGTCAAAATCAGTATGATAATTTTGTTTACTCTAAAACATTGCCTGATGGTTCATGTATATATCTGTTGCTATATGTGGATGACATATTGATTGCAGCTAAGAACTAGACTGAAATTAACAAACTGAAACAGTTGTTGAGTAGTGAGTTTGAGATGAAGGATTTGGGTGCATCGAAGAAGATTTTGGGGATGGAGATTTGGATAGACAAAAATGCAGGCTTGTTGTATATTTCACAACAGAAATATATTGAGAAGTTACTGCGAGCTTTCCATATGGATCACTCTAAACCGGTGAGTACTTCATTGGCTTCACATTTTAGAATTGACCATAATACATTGTCTAACACTGATGAGGAGGTGGAGTATATGAGAAGTGTGCCTTACTCTAGTGTGGTTGGTAGTTTGATGTATGCTATGGTGTGCACTAGACCAGATCTTGCTTATGCTGTTAGTGCAGTGAGCAGATTTATGAGTAATCCTGGTAAAGCTCACTGAGAAGCAGTCAAGTGGATTCTGCGATATTTGAAAGGTTCTAGTAGTGTGTGCTTGGTGTATGAGAATGATGGTGTTTCCGATGGATTGGTTAGTTTTACTGATTCTGATTATGGAGGAGACCTCATGAAGATAAGATCATTGACTTGTTACATAGTCACTCTGTTTGGATGTGCTATTAGCTTGAGAGCTTTGTTGCAGCCAACAGTTGCTTTGTCTACAACTGAAGCGGAATACATGTCCTTAACTGAAGGGGTGAAAGAAGGTATGTGGTTGAATGATCTTGTTGGTAGTTTGTGTTTGAATTTGCCTAAGCATATTATCTATTGTGATAGTCAGAGTGCTTTGTGTTTGGCAAAGAATCCAATATATCATGAGAGGACTAAATATATTGATGTTAGATTGAACTTTATTCGAGATGTGATCGAAGAAGAGTTGTTCTCCATTGAGAAGGTGGCCATAGAAAACAATCCTGTAGATTTGTTGACTAAGCCAATTATTACAGAAAAGTTCAAGCATAGCTTGAACTTGGTTAATGTTCGCAAAGTTTGAGCTTAAGGCTCTTTGGGGCGTGGCAGAGGAGTGTTATTTTATTTTTATTGAAAGGAGAAAGAAAATTTAATTCAAGGTGGAGAATTGTTGAATTGAATTAAATTTTCTTTGGAGTTTTATGAAGTCATTTGATGTTTTGGATGGGCAAAATGAGTTGGAGTGGAATTGATGAAGATTGGAGGTGTTTTAGGTCAACTCTGGAAGTCTACGGACGTGCCCAAACCGTGCCAAGAGAAGCCAAACCGTGGGTGTGTCCTTGTAACTCACTGTCCAGAAGAGAATGTGTTTTCGCTGGGGATACAGCCTGCCACATGGCCGTGTGAGGCAACGTTGGGAACACGACCTGATACACGGCCGTGTCCCAGCCCATGTAATAGGCGATTTCCCACGGTTACGGGTTTTTATCCGTGTATTCATTTATTTCGTCCGTGTTTGACACATCCTGTTCGTGTCTTATTATCTGATGGATGTTGGACGGAAATTAGGGCTTTGGATGAGTTATCTTGCCTATTAAACATTGTAAACATATAAATAGGTGGCTTGGGGAAAACTCTTGTAACCTTTTGTCTACTTTCATAGAGAATAAAGCTATCGCTCGCTCTCTTTGTCCGTGGACGTAAGTCAATTGACCGAACCACGTAAACTCTGTGTATTGTGTGTGATTGTTCTCTTTATCAATTCCGCGTTACTATTGCTTGATTGTCTAACAGTTATATTGATTTGGATTTTTGTCTTCTCTGATTTCAATGACTATAATTGTTAGTTTTTAGAGTTTTCTAGTGGACTTGAGTGAGGGAGAATGAGATCAGGAACAAAAAAGTGTGTCAGGCAAATATGTAGAGAAAAGAGGGATGGGGAGAGGCGATGACATGCGAGACAGAGGAGGAGAGAGAGTCAGACATATAAAGGAAAAAATTGACATTTCAACTTCTCCTTTATATTTAACTCATGGTGGACCAAATGAGGGACCAAATCAGAGATTTTTGAAAATTCAGGGATGCAAAGAAAGATTTCATCGAACCTCAAGGACCACATGGTATTTGACCCCAAAAATAATGTGAAAGTAAGAATAGGTCCTACAAGACCAATCTGCATTTATGTGTTTTTTTTTTGGTAATTAAAACTACATATGCTGATATGCAGGACATATTATTGCTATTCAAGGAAGGAATTGATTGTACATTTTGCTATTATTGCATAAAGTTCTAATACATATGATAGTTAAAGATCGAAAAGTTGGAAGCACAGAGATCGGCTCCACTTCCCTTTACTTTGTTTTTCCCATGATCCTCTTCTATTTACCGAATGATCACAAAAAATTCTTGTTTATTCTTATTTATTCTTAGTGCATCTTCCTATATATACACCAAATAAATTAACAAGTGACACATATTTTCATATGATCATAGAAAATTCTTACTTATTATTGGTACATAGTCTTATACGTGCACCAAATAAATTAACAAGTGATATTTGTCACTTATTAATTTTTTTAGTGCATATGTTGGGTTATATACTAAGAGTAGGCAAAAATATTCCATCGATCATGTAGATCCCAAATTGTTGTCTTATAAATGAATTTTATAAACATAGTTTAAAAAAATACATAAATTTTATAAATTACAAAATAATGACTAGTACATAAATTTTATAAATTACAAAATAACAACTAGTTATAGACGTGAAATTAACAGACATTAATTATATGAATTTTATAAACACAGTTAAGCAGATTATGTATGAAGCACACAAGTATGCGAATTATACATGAAATAAGCAAGTGATAATGGATAAGACAACTTGAAATTATCACTTGTTCGACTAATCCATTTTGGACTATTTTTTTCCCAGAATTTTGTCAACTATAATTGTAAGAATGAATTTATTGAAAGTGATAGCAAATCAAACAGAATGAATGAATGAATCAATCAATTTTTATAACTTAAATTGATTTAATTGTTAAGTTGGATACAATATTTTTGAAAAATAATACTAAGCTAATCCACTGCATTTGTCGATTTAGTATGATAAGATCAACCTTACTATCAGAGAAAAAAAAAAGGTCATATATAACATTATAACTTCTATTCTGTTGATGGGAAATTATCACCGACTTAGTGAACCAATAATCAAAGTGGAAGAACGTGAATTAAGAGTGTAAAACTTCACATAATGAATCTCAAAATCAACAATTATTGATAGCAACATAACAATTATTGATGGCAACATATTATTAAACAAGTCATATATCTGTTATTCTGTTAAATGGGAAATTATCACTGACTTAGTGAAAAATATTCAAAGTGGAAGAACATGAATTACGAATGGAAAAGTGCACAAAATGGATCTCAAAATCTCACAATTATAGATGGCAACATAGAAGACATAATGAAACAACGCTTTCGATCATTTTCAAAAACAAAAGGAGATAGAATCACGATAGGTTCGAAGAAATTGAAAAGAAAGTTTGGACGATATAACATGTCTTTGAAATCGATCGAAAAGCCAGATGTCTCTTGTAGAGCCCAAGACTGTGTAACCCTCCAAAGAAGGTCAATAATAATAAATAAACAAAAAGAGAGAGTGTTGTTTTAGATACCCATTGAAGAGAAGCAAAAGCAAAGAATGGCATAAACAAATAAGAAGGCGTTGATCAGAATCCGAAAAGGCCAACATGGGTATCTTGAGACTTGAATTATATGCAAAGAAAGCAACGTCATCGTCATCCACTTGGTTTTTCCATTCGACATTCTTCATCAGGTGTACACCCAAAGTCGAGCCAACTTGCAAAGGACATTTTAATACACTTTATCTTATCGGACCAACCCCATCAAATCTTACCCACCTGCACCCCAAGCTTTTAGCATTTAAAAACATAAACAAAAATTAGATTCTACCCAAATATTTGCGTAAATTAAGGAAGTCATCAAAACAAGTCAAGGACCATCTAGAAATATTGCTCCTTGTAGTTACAATATTTAATTTGCCTTCAACCTTATTTGTTGTTGCATTTACATTATTTTCTGTTGGACCTATGGAGTCTTGGGAAGATCCGTCTCACGCGTAAGCATAGTGAAAGAGCACAAAAGTAGTTTTAATACCACATCTTTATCCAAAACCTTAAGAAAATAAGTTATGGGTCAACACCACTTATAAACTCTTCACACACACAACAACTTTTCAATGTGGAACAATTAACTATTCATACTTGCTTCTTAACAATTTTTCTCTCAAGTGTGAATCTATTTCACATAGGACGTAGGCATGTTTCCCTTGCAACAGAAACGCTCCAAGTATTGCTGGAATTTCCTTGGGCTTCCTCGAGTACCAATGTCGAATTATAACCCAAAAGCACTTTTTATGACTTTACCCATCTACGAGTTAACCCCACTCACACTAGGCACTTTACAAGGGCTTTAGCAGTCAACACAACTCTTCATCGTTCTTGTGTCTGCTCATCACTATGGTATCACCAAGAGCTTTTCCCATGATTCCATCATTCCATTTACTAGCCTTTTCGGCTGCTCACACAGTAGTTCCAGACTACTCCAGTCAATACAGTTCTTGACCACATTTCCACACTCATACCGAACTGCCACTGCATCATACTCGTCCTTGCTAACCCAGTCGAACCGTTGGCTCTGATATCACTTGTTGAAACTAAGGAGACTTGGGGAGATCCGTCTCGCATGTGGGCATAATGAATGAGCACACAAGTGGACTTGATACCACATCTTTATCCAAAACCTTAAGGTAATGAGTTATGGGTTCACACTACTTATAAGTTCTTCACACACACCACAACTTTTTAATGTGGAGCAATAAATTACTTCTTAACATTTTCACTACTAATCTTAATTAATTTCTTGTTGTTATTTGTAATTAACAAAATTTGATAAAGTAATTTTTTATTAAAGCCTCGAGTGGATGGCCATCCATCTACGGTAGAAGACGAGCTCCGTTTAGTTACAAGTCAACCCTACCCATCTAACGGTCGAGAAGAATAAAAACTTCAAAGTAATGACTTCAAAAACAAAATTATTGAAACCAATTACGAGATATTAAGTCTCAATTCATTTTATAATTTGTGTTTGTCTGATTACTCTCTTTCAATTTGAACAATTGAGAACCAACATACAAAAAAAAAAAGGCTTTGAGGGTTTGATCCATGCCGGTACATTAATATATCTCCCACTTCATCATTTAATAATTAATGGACTTTTTTTTAATTGTGGCATTGGCTAGTCGACATCTGGCAACAAAATTTCAGTAAAAACATATTTCTTGATTACACATGTAACTAGTAATGTATTAAGCTGTGTTATATAGTACTTTAATGGATTAATATATGCTCTTGGAGTATACAATATATTTAACCCTCTATGTGGGGAAGAACCAAACAGTCTTTTTGGGTTTTAGTCTAGATGAGATGACTCAGCTTTACGTGTCCTGCTAGAAAAGTTAAAATAAAATTAAATAATGGAAGGGGACAAGAATTCGGACCAACCCTTTCAAAGCCGGGAAATTAAAAAAAAAAAAAAAAAAAAAAAAGGGGGAATATAGAATAGAAAATGGGAATAAAAGAGGAGGTGCAAGTGCACCAAGAAGCTTGGAATTGGCGCGGTTCCCTAGATTCAATGAAAGAGACGGTGGTGAAATCCGCGTCAGACTTTCTTTGCTTCGTCTCTCTTCAGAATATTGCCAGTCCCCCGCTTCCTTTTTTATTCCTCTCATCTTGGTTTTTTATTTCCTCTTGGGACCCTCTTTATTAGCCCCTAAAACTCGCATATTATTTAATTTGTACTTCACCAAATTCATTCCTTTTAACAATTTGAGCCACACAATCTTGCTGTATAAAAGTAATTTAAATAAATTGCAAATGGTATTAGAGCCAACCTTGTTTTAATTCCAAAATTTTTGTTGAACACTCTATGATATTGATAGAGAATATTGATAAAGAGTAGACAGGTTGAATAAACCATTTTCTTTTTAATAGTTGTTGCCTATAAATTTTAAACTTAAAAGTTGATATACAAGTTTTTGTCAACGAGAGTAAGCAAATTGACCTAACTCCTTCAAAATGTTCTCGAATGGTGAAGAATAAAGAGAATGATCTAACCATCAGTGATAATAATATCATGAGTTCAAATGGAAGAGAATGTGATCAAAACAAATGTGTTATTTTGATTCAAAGTCGCTCATAATTAAAATGTAAAATTCATAAAACACGAATTTATAACGGAAGTAGGATGTCGTAAAACAGGAATCAACGAAACCCAAAATCAAACGTATTGTGTATGCATTAATGTGTTCTATATTTTATTGCTTTTGTGAATAATGCTTAACAAATTACAGAATAAAACTGATTTATTTCAAAAAAATAAAAATAAAACCGACCATTTTGATCAAAGGATTATTCGTGCATGTGCATGCACGCCGCCGGCCGGTTTGATTTTAATTCCAGATGGATAAAATATGCGATAAAATTGTTAGAAAACAGATCTGCACATGCTCATCCATAACTTGAATTTGAATGAGTATCCAATTAAGTTGACCATTAAATGGGTTTTAATTAACTTAGTTTTACTTGAGTTTAAAGATGAACTTTTAATTAGTTTGTGTTAATGTCATCCTTTTGACATTTTTTCAATTGCTACTGATAAATTGTCATATGGGCTTGCCATATAACTTAGTCCAATGTGATAAATAATGACAAAAAGATACAAAACACTAACACCAAGATATTTTTTAAACAAAACTTAAAATTCAAGATTTCTATAGCTATTATTTAAAGTAAATGCTATTTTTTTACACAAATCCTAAAGATTAAGTTATTTTAATTTATTCACTTAAAAACTTTTCTTTCTTGCATTTTTATGTAAAAAAATTAAGTTATTTTAATTTATTATCTTAGTTGATTTGCTAATTAAATATGACACTTGGTATGCTCTTGTTTTCCTTTTGTTTTAACCTTAACACGATAATAATTACACATTATTTTATGCTGATTCAGCTAAAACATACATATACGTCATATAATATATTTACATCGGAGCATTAACAAAAAAAAAGGGATATACTTTAACATACGACGCAATTTAAAAAACTTAAATGAATGTATTGAAATTATAAGTTTGCAATAAGTTTAAAAAAACTTAAATGAATGTTTTAAAATTATAAGTTTGAAATATTGTCCCATCCATAGAAAAATAACTAAAGTTGGGTGGATGAGATCCACCATATGTGAAGTGAAATATCTAATTCCTGGAGGTCCAACATAAGTGAAGTGGTAAGTCGTTAGGCAGATTTTTAAAAAATTGAATAAGATATCACAGAGGAAGATGGTACCACTAGAGGTGACAAATAGAAGAGAGAGTTAATCACAGAGGAAGATGGTACCACTAGAAAAATTGAATAAGATATCACAGAGGAAGATGGTACCACGAGGTGACAAATAGCAGAGAGAGTTAATTACATAGATTGCAATAATTAAACACTCAATTCCGGCATATGTCACTCAATGTCTTGTAATTTTCAGCGTGTAATAATATACATATATATTTTTTAATGTGTCATATTTTGGAATGTTAATTTTAGACCATATTTTTGTTCTTTAAAACATATTTTCTCTGTCTCAATCTAAAATCTCTCCTCTCAAAGTTTCATTTTCTCTCTTCTTTCTACCTTCTTTCTCTTATGCTCTCTTTGTCTCTCTCTCTCCTTCCGTCGACTTCTCCTCCATCACCACCAACACTCCACAGTCTCTCTGTCATCACCTTTTTCTCCTTTTTCTTGTCGTCTCCTCCATGATCGTCAGAGATGTTAAATCAATGACAAAAGAACGTGATTTATCTGGAAGGTTAGAGAGAGAGAGATCGCAAAGAGAGAGAAGTCGATATCAACATTGGAATCACAAATCTCCACAAAATTCGATTGTTTTAGGCTAGTGGCTACATTGATCTGGAATGACCCTTTGGATCTATGATGGAGATGCTTTGCAATGGAGGTGGCATCGTGAATGGTTGTTTTGTCAGACGGTAAGAACAACACCAGGTTGAACAACGCTATTCCAGAGGGATGGGTGACGACTAGGGTTTCGAAACCCTAACTGTTGGCCTGTTCTGTTTTAAACCAATTGAAATCACATGTGTCCACTTGTGCACACTAATGTATATCTACTTATACACACTTGTGTATTTCATATCTTTTACACCTGTATATACCAATATATATCTTTGTACACCATTGTATACCTTCTGAAAAATTAGATTTTTTTTGAATTTTTTTAAAAAGTCCATTTTTTTAAAGTAAAAGTCAATTTTTTTAAAAAAATACTTCAATTTCTTGTGAATTCTCATAAATTGGCATTTTTAATATATATTTAACATTTTGTAGATTTCGTGTGAATTCTCATAAAGTGGCATTTTTAATATATATTTAACATTTTGTAGAATTTTTATATACAAAATCTAGTGCTCACATTTTTCAAATTTGGCATTTAATTTATTATAGAAATGTAATTAACACTAGTAGATACCCAACCAGTGGGGAGTAGGTACCAACATATTGGCAGCCAAATGGCAGGGAGAAGGATCCCTGGGTCCGACCCTCTAAATGCGGCGACTGGCGAGACGCAGCACTTCACAACCAAACCCCTTTAGACTCTTCCCACTCTTTTTTTCTTCACTATTTATTATTTTTAATATTTAAGAATATAAAACAAAAAAAATTACCGTTACTTAATGAACTTATAAATTTTAAATAAAAATAAATAAAATAATTTATAAAAAGTTAAGATTATTGGTGCCAAATGTTTGTGTTCATTTGTTTCAATAGGGTACATTTGCTACTTTTTATTATTTAATTTCTTACATAAAAAAAATTATTCATTTAACAAACATTTATATGTTACATGACTTGTTTTAATAAGTCATTTTATATATTTCTACTGTTAATTGAACTCTCGATCCTTTAATGTTGATATTGACTCTAATACCAATGAAATCAAAATAGATTTTGTATTTTATGTATTTTTTCTCAAAAAAAACATGTATTTTATTTAAATTTTTATTATTTACTGATATATTATATTCATTATATAAAATAGAAATAATTCTCTTAAATAAAGGAAATGTAAAATTAAAATATTATATAAAGTAGAGGGATATAAAAATACTTATAAGCATACATACATGAGGAAGTAAGTTTTTTCAACTTACAACACATCCTCACTATTCATCCTTTTAGATCCAATGGCTCATAGTTTGTCAATAATAGTAGATCATATATGTAACAATTATGAGGTATTAGATCTAAAACAATGGATTGTGAAGATGTGTTGTAAGTTAAAAAAATTTACATCTAGTGTAAGTAAATCTCTTCTCTTATATATATATATATATAATTAATCTAAAAAAATATTAAAAGTGATATTTATTTATTTAATATGATATAAACATATCTTCTATTTATACATATGAAATTAAAAAAAAACGTGTTAACCTCTTTATTTTTTTACCAGAAAAATATTTGATGTAGCAATATATATTATTTGATTCGACGAAAAAATATATATACTTAATGTAAATTATTAATTTATGAAAGAAGGGGGATGCTGTGGAACCCAGCACTCCCCGAGACAGAGGAGATAAAATGGCTTATTAAAAAACAAATGAAGAGAAAAACCGGAGAGACAGAAAAGGTGGAGACCCGAAAATGGCCATGGAGTGATAGAGAGACAGCGAAAATCGACGGTGACATAGGCCGTACACTACAACCATTTTGTGGGTCCCACTCCCACCACAGCACAAAAAATATAAAAAAGAAGAAAAAGACGGAAGCAAAAAAACCCAAACAGAAGGTTAGAAGAGAAGGGCAGTAGGGGCATTGTGGGAGACTCCCTTGATTCTTTCTCCACAACAAAGACTGCCTCTATGCCATCTCCAAAAGCCGCCTCTTCGTCTTCTTCCATCTCTATTGTGCCAGCCTGTACTAAGCCTTCTTCTTCCTTCTCTCTCCCCTCCTTTTTTAATGTATTTTTCTTTTTTTAGCTCTTTTTATGTACACTTCTCTTCTTCTTTCTTGTGGATAAGCATGGACCATAATTAATTAACATCTTACACTTCTAATGCCTATCCTATCAACAAACCTACTTCATTCTGGATTATTTCCTTCTCTTCCTTAAATATTTATCTTATCCACTATGATTAAGGTTGTTATTGTCGCTTAATGAAATGAAATCTAGATGTAATTTATCTTAAGATGCACCATTCAATAAATGTATTTTTTGTAATACTTTATTGCATATATTTAGGTTTCCAATTTGCTTTTTTGGAATCTAATAATTTTCTTTTATATCCACGATGACTTAATGAATGACTTAATTTAGTTTTTGATAGACATAATGAAGTGAAAAGACGTCACTTTTATTGTAGTTCTTGAAATCTGAAAGCATGGAGTGAGTCCTAGTGTGACTCATCGACCCAGAACCGAAGTACAGCATGAGAAAAACATGAAACAAAACCAAACCCATCCAGCTTTACATGCGTATACACGATGGATACTGATGAAATTGAAACATAGTACTACACGAAATTTGTAAGAAGAAAAGAAATTGATTTGATTTATTTTTAGTCTCATACACATCTCACCAGACACATAAATAACAAAAATTAGAAAACAAAAATCACCGGCAAACTCATTTTTTCTCTTCTTTGTTTGAGAAATCCTTTGCCGGCGACTTTACGAAAACAAAACTCGCCGGAAAAATCAATGCCGGGGAAACATTACTTAGAAAAAGAGACAAACATTTTACACTAAAACGACACCAAGTCCTGTCGTGTCACAAAAATTAAACACCGAGAGAACCCCGCTTCTCTTCCTCCTCTCTAAACAAACAGATTGAGAAGCTTTCTGTCTCCTCCACTCCCGTATTGGTCTCCACCGCTTTCGAAGCATGTTGCGGCGGTCGTCACTGACTCCTCCGAGTTCATTGACGGAGTTCCAGGGTGCCAGAGTTCCGGTTTACGCAGCGAAACTTTCGGAGAGACGCTCGGCGTTAGGCGGAGATCCAGATCGTTCGTTTGGAGTTTCGCCGTAGAAACTGGTTCCTCTAAACGCTTCCGCTTCGGAGACACTTTAGATCTCGAACTGCAGAATCTGGAGTGGTGATTGGGGCTCGGATCATGGAGTTTCCACATGTCCGCACAGGTAACCTCGGCCTCAGAAGCTTCCTCATCGGAAGGAGACGATCCACCGCCTGAGAGAAGCTCGGGCATCGGCCACAAGGTTCCGCCGCGTAGGACGGTTTCCACGGCGGCCTGGCAAACGTGCCAGTTACCAGTCCACAAGAGGCCAACGGCACCGTTTACAGGATTGACGGTTCTTCCACAAGCTTCGAAAAGCAAAGATTGAAACAACGCTGAAAAGAAAACGATTCGGGCACATATATATCAGCCACTAAAACGATAAATAAAGTTAAAGAGCAGTAATAATTAATGCAAAAAAAGGCAAACGAACCAGGGCGCTGGGATTCGGGGACGGCGGAGATGAAAGACATAAGGCCGGCGCGGCCGAAAAACTTGGCGACAAAAACGGTTGCGTGGCCTTGAGCCTCTGGGCTTTCAATCCACTGTAAGCACGGGCGAAGAATGCAAGTCTCACTGCATCCCTTGCGAAGAACCCTGCA
>CAODLS010246287.1:0-16622 GCA_948243855.1 Flueggea neowawraea
CGAGGTGAACTGTCTGTGGGAGTCCGACCCATCTAGCACAAGCATCAAAGATATAGAAACTATAAACCCACATATTTAAATAATTTTAATAAAACCATTTTCGAGAAAATCATATATATATGATTATAAAATATATCAAAAATCAATACAAGCGATAAATCGCAAATCCAATATTCCTAAAATAAGACCCACAATCAGCGGACTCAATAACCCAATAGTATATCGAAGTGGAACATCTAATACAAACGAAGTAGCCCGATAAAAGAGTGCTACTAACCAAAAGTATCTGTCTCACTGGGCGGGGATGTCAAAAGTTGCCGAGTCGAATCAACCTGCAAGATAGAAACAAGGCAACACAGAAGAACAAAGGGGTTCAAACCCAGTGAGTGAGGGACAACCCTCTAGAGTGCCTCATACGTGCCTCACAAAGACTGATTTGAAAACCGTTGGAAAACTACCACATGCACGTATACGATAGGAATGTATATATATACACATACACACACACACACTACATATCTAGTATGGTTTCAGAAACACGTTTCGCAAACGCTTACAACCAAGGCAAGCACATGCGCTTTGGCAAAATCGATACTACTAGTATCATAGTTCAAAAACAATATATACGCATTATGGGACATGTAGCAATCGTGGTGGGAACTGCATAACTCAACCACCTCAATAATGATTGTGGACTCTGCCACTAATCCGGTAACAAATCATGTGTCGGGTCAGGGCATATGACTATCTGCAACCCTGATAGCTGGGTCAAATCATACATTGGTATACCAAAAGCTACGTACCTTGTAGCAAATGTGTCCCATAATCAAAAACCATTATCTCAAACCAATCCATGCATTCAACATAAAAAATAGTCAAAACATATATATCAATATATATACGTAATTCTTTTCCAAAAACAAATAGTGAATATTTTATTCACATAATCCAATTATTTAAATAACCAATCCTTAGATTAGTCTGGTTTCCAATATGTGTTATACACATCAAAATAATCAGTTTTGAGACACAGTCTATGTGTCTGAAGCTGTCATCCACTCACCTGAATGTCCAAGCTCTAGGACCCGATACTACTGCTAGATGGCTGATCCGGCTAGCAATGACAGGAAACTGAAACAATATCAGAAATAATAGCATATCAGAAACAATGATGTATGAGACATTGGTACTGTGACTGTACCCAAAATGTGTGCAATGCATATGAAACCCTCAAAGATCGTTCAAAATCCAACCCGAAAGTGAATCCATCACTTTCGACCAAAAACTCAAAACCCACGTAATGGTCCCCGACCAATGTAAAATTATGTTCTAATCCTCGAGACTTGACATATTACCAAATAGTCCTCAAAGAAGTCAAAATCTCCAAATTAGTCCTCAGATTCTCTGAATTTACCAATTACAAAATGTTACAATTTGGTCCCTCAGAACCACTGTTTACTCGAGTTAGTCAGAGGCTAACTCGAGTTATATGTGGTCTGGTTTACTCGAGTTAGCCAAAGGAATAACTCGAGTAAATCATGGCATGTTTTACTCGAGTTAATCCAAACTTAACTCGAGTAAATCTAGGTTTATCTTACTCGAATTAACCAAAATGTTTACTCGAGTAAATCACTTACCTAGATTGTTTAGTTCGACCAAACACTCAAATCAACCGATAAAAATCACTCTTAAACAATTACATTTACTCTAATCATCCTTCTGAATACGAATCTACACTCAAATCCATCAAAACAACACATAATCTCACCAAATCACCCTAAACCGAGTTGTTCAAACCCATTTGAACCCTAATACCCTAGTACGCATAATCTTATAGAAAACATGAGAAAATAAAGGATTAGAAATGCAATCTTACCTCAAGAAATTCAAGGAAGTGGTGGAGAACAACTTGAGAGAGATTGGAAGCGTCTGAGAGGAGTGATTTGGAAGAAATGACTGATTTCGGTCGGTTGGGGTCTTTTAAAGACGAAGAACACCGAAACGTGTCATTCCACTTTTACCCAAATAACTCGAGTTACACAATGATTAACTCAAGTTACATGGATCTCGCCTTACTCGAGTTACAATTCTGGATAACTCGAGTTGTATAAGGGTCTCGAGTTACCTCTTACTCTAACTCGAGTTATCCACTCTCCAGACTCGCTACTCAAGGTTCCAAAACACAAACCCTACATACTCATCAGCATTATTGACTATCAATTAAAACTCCACTCTTAATGAGGATGAGCATCAGTGATCATCAATCGGAACTCCAATCGCTAAAGAGAATATAGCTGGAACGGGATATTACAAAATTAAATCCAAATCAACATTGCCAAACACTGAACACGAGGACAAGTTCATATTTTTTCGACGCCAACAGGTGTTTTGACAGTATGGCATACCTTTCCCGAGCTTGTTCTTCTTCCTCTTCAAAGTGTAAAAATGATGGGGGCTCTTCGGTTGGTCTAGAGGAGGATGCACCCGACCTACCCCTTTTTAGCCGAGGATTGTTTAGATCCACCGAGACTGGAATGGTAGATTCCCACATAATGTAGGTGGTGGTTGTTGGAGCGGAGGATACTTGTTCACTTGATTGCTGCAGAAAGTGGGTGAAAGAAGGAGTGGATGCGTTCTTAGCTTGCTCATTGGTTTTTGCCATTCTCCTATAACCAAAATTTTTGACAAAGGAACTCCAAACACAATCAGTGAATAAGAGAGGATGGAAAATGTTGTGCCATCAATTTACCCAAGTCGAGCTTTCCTCCTTTTTCCATACTATACAAGCACAGCAAATCGGTCTCACTAATAGCACTGTCACTTTCCCCCCTCGCATTTATGGATTTAGTTATCCATTTGTGCATCACCCTCATTGCACAAGAATGCATCTCTGGTGCTTTTGATATTCCCGGTCTTAATACCAGATTTCTTCTTTCACATAGGCCATTCCAAAACATGTTCCTTTCCCAATTAGGCTTGCGAGGATCCATTCTTGGTTCATAAACAAAGTCTTTATAGCATCTTGTGGCTCTCCCAAACTTATCAAATGACATCACTCGTTCCTCCATTGCCAACCTAAAATAAACATTGCAACCATTTTCTGATTCTCAATCAACTCTAAAAGTGCATAACACCTCTATGAGCCATTTATTGTATACTTTCCTCTACTCTCAAAGTCACCAAATCAGAATAATCCACATTTTTTCAACGCAAATAGGTGTTTTGACAGTATGGCATAGCTTTCCTGAGCTTGTTCTTCTTCCTCTCCAAAGTGTAAAAATGATGGGGGCTCTTCGGTTAGTCGAGGGGAGGACGCACCCGACCTACCCCTTTTTAGCCGAGGCTTGTTTCCATCCGCCGAGGTAGATTCCCACATAATGTAGGTGGTGGTTGTTGGAGCAGAGGATACTTGTTCACTTGATTGCTGTAGAAAGTGGGTGAAAGAAGGAGTGGATGCGTTCTTAGCTTGCTCATTGGCTTTTTCCATTCTCCTGTAACCAAAATTTTTGACAAAGAAAACTCCAAACACAATTAGAGAAAAAGAGAGGATGGAAAATGTTGTGCCATCAATTTACCCAAGTCCATCTTTCCTCCTTTTTCCATACTGTACAAGCACAGCAAATCGGTCTCACTAATAACACTGCCACTTTCCCCCCTCACATTTATGGATTTAGTTATCCATTTTGTGCATCACCATCATTGCACTCGAATGCATCTCTGGTGCTTTTGATATTCCCAGTCTTAATACCAGATTTCTTCTTTCACATAGGTCATTCCAAAATTTGTTCCTTTCCCAATTAGGCTTGCGAAGATCCATTCTTGGTTCATAAACAAAGTCTTTATAGCATCTTGTGGCTCTCCCAAACTTATCAAATGACATCACTCGTTCCTCCATTGCCAACCTAAAATAAACATTTCAACCATTCTCTGATTCGCAATCAACTCTAAAAGTGCAAAACACCTCTAGAGTTAGTTCCTAAAAAATATCCTCATTCATACTAAATAACCATTCAAAACCCCCATTATGAACCATTCTTGTATACTTTCCTCTACTCTCAAAGTCACCAAATCAGAATAATCCACATATTTTTTCGATGCAAACAAGCGTTTTGACAGTATGGCATACCTTTCCCGAGCTTGTTCTTCTTCCTCTCCAAAGTGTAAAAATGATGGGGGCTCTTCGGTTGGTCGAGGGGAGGACGCACCCGACCTACCCCTTTTTATCTGAGGCTTGTTTCGATCCACCGAGACCGGAATGGTAAATTCCCACATAATATAGGTGGTGGTTGTTGGAGAAGAGGATACTTGTTCACTTGATTGCTGTAGAAAGTGGGTGAAAAAAGGAGTGGATACGTT
This sequence comes from Flueggea neowawraea, assembly GCA_948243855.1. Lineage (NCBI taxonomy): Eukaryota > Viridiplantae > Streptophyta > Magnoliopsida > Malpighiales > Phyllanthaceae > Flueggea > Flueggea neowawraea. Next base: position 4,357 of record CAODLS010246287.1, read on the forward strand.
CTTAGCTTGCTCATTGGTTTTTACCATTCTCCTGTAACCAAAATTTTTGACAAAGAAAACTCCGAACACAATTAGTGAAAAAGAGAGGATGGAAAAGAGAGTTAGGGTTTGAGAGATTTTGTGTTGATGTTTGAAAGAGAATAAAGAGAGAACTTGAAATGGGAGAGGTGAGTGAACATAAGTGTCACAACAAGGACTTAGATCAGTGAGTGAGAGAAGACGGCAAAGAGAGGGTTGAAAGAATGAAGAGTTTGAGTGCAAGAGAGAATTAGGCTGTTTGAGTGCAAGAAAAATGACTGGTGTTTTAATTGAAAAATTCGATCAAAGAGGTGGAAGAAAAGACAATAATATATCTCTTTCTCTCTTTCCAATAATCCAAAGTTTGCACACTTTTTCTTTTCTCCTCTTACACACACTACCCCCTTACACTATTTATACTTAAAAGGGAGGCAAGACAAGAATATTATCATGTGATGGTTGTAGACATGGTGTGCTCTATACAAGACAAAACTGCTTTTTTTGGAAGTTGATTCTCGGTCAAACATGCATTCAATCACGGGTCCGCCATGATCACGGTCACGACAATGAGGCTGCTTGTGATTGAGTCACGGTTTGAGTCATGACCGTGACTGGCTTGGTTTTTCCATCATTATCACTCTCACGGTCACGGTTTTGATTTGTTCATCACGGTCGTGACCTACTTTGGTTATGACTGTGATTGACTATTGTTCAATCATACCCTTTCCTTTGAAAATCAATGTTATCCCTCACTTTTCCTCAATTTTTCACCAGACAAAATACAATGCATGAACATTAATCATCAAAACATCATTTTAATGAACAAATTTAATGTCTTCCCCACCACTCAAATTGAGCATTGTCCTCAATGCAAAAATCAATATTAAAGAAAATGTAAAACATTCACAAAGAGTTGTTCTATAAAAAAAATGTAGTTATGAGGTTCAACTTAAGTTTGTTCAATTAAAATGATAATTCAATTTATTGAGCACTAATATTCCTAATGCATGCAATAATGAAATATCAAATGAAAGGAAAATAAAAACTCACAAGGTAGTTTAATGTTATTTCGAATGGTGGCTAATTTAACGTCATTGCGGACGTAATGACTCTTTCAAGCTTGAAGGGTGAGCTCATGAACGATGTGGACTTGATCGCCCTCTATGTAATGCTTTAAGCATTGACCATTCACAATAAACGGTAATCCATCATTGCCTTGGATTTCGATTGCACCATGAGGATGGACTTTGGTCATGACAAATGGACCGAACCATCTTGACTTGCGTTTTTTGGGAAAGAGCTTTAGCCGTGAGTTGAATAAGAGAAAATTTTGCCCTTCAATAAATTCCCTTCTCATGATGTGCTTATCATTCCAAGCCTTGGTTCTTTCCTTGTAAATCCAGGCATTCTCATACGAATCCCTCCTAATCTCCTCAAGCTCATTGAATTGTAATAGTCGCTTCTCCTTTAACTTTTGTAAATCAAAATTCAAAGTCTTAATGGCCCAAAATGCTTTATGCTCAAGCTCTACTTGCAAGCGACACAGCTTTCCATAAACAAGTCGAAAGGGAGACATTCCCAAAGGTGTCTTGAAAGTAGTTCTATAAGCCCATAAAGTGTCATCCAATTTCAAAGACCAATCCCGCCTTGAAGCATTCACCGTCTATTCCAAGATTTGTTTAATCTCCCTATTTGAAATTTCCACTTTGCCACTTATTTGAGGATGATAAGTAGTGGACATCATGTGCTTGCATCTGTATTTAACCAAGAGAGATGAGAATAAATGGTTGTTGAAGTGCTCACCATTTTCACTAATAATGGCCCTTAGAACTCAAAATCTTGTGAAAATGATCTTCTTCACAAACTTCACCACCACTTGAGTTGTATTGTTAGGTAAAGCAATAGCTTCAACCCATTTAGACACATAGTCCACTGCTACCAAAATATAGAGGTTCCCATGAGAATGTGGAAAAGGGTCCCATAAAATCCAAACCCCCACACATCAAATAACTCAAGTTCAAGAATTCCCTGTTGTGGCATCTCATACTGCTTGTCAATAGTTCTGATCCTTTGACATTTATCATAAGTCATGATGAAAGTTCTTACATCTTTGAATAATGTTGGCCAAAAGAATCCACATTGAAGAACCTTAGCGGCCATCTTGTTCGATCCATGATGCCCTCCACTAGGTAATGAATGACAGTGTTCAAGAATTGAATGCATTTCATAGTCCAGAACACATCTTCTCACAATTCCATTGGCACAATATTGAACAACAAAAGATCTTCCCAAGTATAGAATTTGACATCTTCCAAAAAATTTCTCATTCGATGAAAACAAAGTCCCTTAGGCACAACCATCGAAACCAAGTAATTTGCAAAATCGGCATACCATAGAGGTGGACTTAGGTTCACCTCTAATAGTTGTTCATCCGAAAATTGCTCAAAAATAGGTTCTTCTTCTTGATCAAGTGGCTCAATCCTAGACATGTGGTCTGCGACCAAATTATCACAACCTTTCTTATCCCTAATCTCCAAATCAAATTCTTACAACAAGAGAATCCACCTAATAAGCGAGGTTTGGCATCCTTCTTGTTTAGAAAATATTTGAGAGCCATACGATCGGTGTAAACAATCACCTTAGATCCCACCAAATAAGATCTAAACTTCTCAAAAGCATACACAATTGCCAACAACTCCTTTTCAGTGAGGGCATGGTTGATTTGAGTCTCATTCAACAAACAACTTGCATAGTGAATCACATGCAATCTTTTATCTCTTCTCTAGCCCAACACAACCCTCATGACATGATCACTTGTATCACACATTAATTCAAATGGAAGACTTCGATTTGGTGTGACAAGATTAGGAGCAGACAATAAGGCTTTCTTCAACCTGTTAAATGCCTGCACACAGTCAGCATCAAAGTTAAATGGTGCATCCTTCTAAAGTAAGAAGCACAAGGTTTTAGTGATTTTGGAGAAATCTTTAATAAAGGGATGGTAAAAATCGACGTCTTAGAAAACTCCTAACCCCTTTTACTGAAATAGGTGGAGGCAATTTTTCAATAACCTCCACCTTGGCACCTCAATTCCTTTTGAAGAAATGTGATGTCCTAAGACAATCCCTTCATTGACCATGAAATGACATTTTCCCAATTTAGCACTAAATTGGTCTCCTCACACCTTTGCAACACATTTTTTAAATCTGACAAATACAAACCAAATGAGGAACCATAAACCAAAAAGTCATCCGTAAAAATCTCTATAGTATCTTCTAGCATATCTGAAAAGATATCCATCATACACCTTTGAAAAGTGGCGGGTGTATTACACAACCTAAATGGCATCCTCCTATATGCAAAAGTACCATATGGGCAAGTAAAAGTGGTTTTCTCTTGATCCTCGGGTGCTATGGGAATTTGGTTATAACTGGAATGACCATCTAAGAAACAATAAAAATCATGGCCGACCAACCTCTTAAGCATTTGGTCAATGAAGGGCAAAAGAAAATGGTCTTTTCTAGTGGCAACATTTAATTTCCTATAGTCTATGCACATTCGCCACCCATTCACAAGTCTAGTGGGGATCAATTCATTATTTGAATTTTCCACCATAGTAGTTCCACCATTTTTAGGAACCACTTGGACCATATTAACCCAATTACCATCAGAGATGCTACAGATAATACCTGCATCCAAAATTTTCAGCACGTCTAGTCTTACCACTTCCTTCATGTTGGGGTTGAGCCTCATTTGATGTTCAATGGATGGTTGTGCCATTCCTCCATCAAAATACGGTGCAAGCAAATAGAGGGGCTTATGCCTTTGATGTCAGAAATGCTTCAAGCAATGATAGCTTGATGTTCACGAAGTAATCTCAACAATTTGTCCACCTGGACATCAGTCAAACAAGCAAAAACAATGACAGGAAATTTAGAGGATTCCCCTAAATAAGCATACCTAAGGTGAGATGGTAGGGGTTTCTCCTCTACTTGAGGGGGTGTTTCACTAGAAGGGTTTGGTCTAAGTTTCTCATCCCCAATTCTTCAAATCTAGACTTCAAAAGATACCCCTCATCTTCTAACCTCATAACACTCTCATGCAAAATGGGATCCTCAAATTTTGATGACAAACTCAAGGTGATCATCCCTTTCTATACTAAGAACTTCCCTTACCAATGGCCCAACAAGGTCAAGGCTATAACAAGTCTCATCTAAAGATAAGAATTTCAAAGCTTGAAATACATTAAATTCTTAAGTATCATTCCCAACTCGTAGAGTTAACTTACCTTTTTAAACATCAATAAGAGCCTTACCAGTAGCTAAAAATGGCATAATTAGGATAATGGGAATTTTGGAATCCTCTCTCATTTCCAACACAAGAAAATCAACTAGGAGTTAAATTTAATTACTTTCACCAAGACATCCTCAAGAACGCCCAATGGATATCGAATAGAACGGTCCGCTAGTTGAAGAGAAGCAGTTGATGGCTTAAGTTCTCTTCCAATGCCAAGCTTGTAGAAAATGGAGAGGGGCATAAGATTAATTGAAGCCCCCAAATCGCACAAGGATTTCTCTATCCCATAGTTTCCAATAGTGGACGGGATGGTGAAACTCCCGGGGTCCTAGAGCTTATAAGGGAGTTTGTTTTGGATGACCGCACTACACTCCTTGGTCAAAGCGATGGTAGCATACTCCTCGAACTTCTTCTTACTTGAAACAATCTCTTTAAAAAATTTTCCATAATGAGGCATGTGAGAGATTGCCTCAATGAATGTTATATTCATTTAGATTTTCTTGAACATGTCAAGGTATTTTATGAAGTTCTCCTTTATGTGATCTTTCAACCGTTGAGGAAAGGGGATAGGTGGTACATAGGGTTTGACTTCTTCTCTTTTGTTGGAAGGGAGCTCATCTTGGACACTATTTTCTTTGTCATGTAGTTTTTCCTTCTCCAAAGTTTCTTCGCCCTTAGCTTTCATTATTTTTTCCTCAATCTTGGGTTCATCAAGTTCTTTTCCACTTCTTAGGATAATAGTCATAACTTGTTTGGGATTAACCTCTGATGTGTTAGGAAACTTTCTTTTATCTCGCTTGGAGACGGCCTTGGCCAATTGCCCCACTTGCCTTTCAAGGTTTTGGATGGTGCCTTGTTGAGTTTAAACAATTTGATCCACTTTGGCCTTCATCTTACTCATGCATTGCATTAAAAGGTCTTCCAATGGTGGCTTTTTCTCTTGGCTAGGTTGTTGGGGTGGTGGATGGGGTAAGTTTTGTTGGTAGAGTTTGTAAGGTGCTCAAGGTTGAAAACCCAGTGGTCCCATAGGTTTAGGTTGGTTTGAGGTGTTTTGGTCTCTACAAGAAAAGTTAGGATGGTTTCTCCACCCCAGGTTATAGGCATTAGAATAAAGGTTGTTCCTTTTTTGAGTTCTAGGGAATCCTATATATAATTCACCTCTTCCAATGCTCCACCCATACCATTCATACCACAAGTCATCTCATTATGTCCAAACATACCATAAAAGGCACATTGCTCCTTAACCATAGCATTAGCATTTAGCAACAAATTCATCTTCCTAGAGAGATCATCAACCTTCGAAGACAAATTGGGATAAGTGGAAGTGCTTACCTCATGTACTCCAGCCCGTCTTCCCCTAACCACATTTTGTTGAGAGTTTGTAGCCAATATTTCATAGATATAATAAACTTTCTAGGCGACCTTGTCTCCAAAATAGCCTCTTGCAGCTGTATCCACTAGTGTTTGGCCATGCATAGTCAACCCATCATAGAAGAATTGGGTGATAAGTGCCAAGGAAAATTGATGGTGGACATTGGCTTAACAACATCTTGAACCTCTCTCAAGCTTCATGAAAGTGTTCACCCTCTAATTGTGAAAAATGAACAAATTTTGTTCCTAAGCTCCACCGTCTTTTTTGGTGAGTAATACTTCATCATAAACTTTTCATACACCTTGTCCCATGTTCCCAAAGATCATTCTGACAAGTTAATCAACCAATTGTTTGTCCTATCCTTGAGTGTTTAAGGGAAACATCGCATCCTAAGCTCATTCTCGGTCAAGTCATAGAAATGGAAAGTTTGGATGGTGGTATAGAACTCCTTTAAGAATGTGAGTGGATCCTCTCCCAATAACCCATTGAAGGATGGCAACATGTTGAAGTGTATGTTTTTCAACTCATAATTGCTAGCTGCCGGACTTAACTGAATGCAAGAAGGAGAAGCCCTAATCATCTGTCTTTGAATCTCTCTCATATTCATTCTAATTGGCATTGGTTGTCCATTACCACCTCTGAGTAATTTCTCAATCCGTTCCACATTCTCATATTCAACTCGAGGGTTTGGAATTTCAGTCATTCGCTTTCTTCTTCTTGTAACACGATTAGCATGGCACAAACTTTCAATTTCTAGTATCAAAGGGATGATATCAATATTTTTCAAGCTTTGAGTTCACCTCAAATTCATATAAAACCTGAAAACAAAAACAAACAAACACAAAAACAAGTGAAATTAAACAAAGATCACAATTAAGAAACTCGTTCTTCGGCAACGGCGCAAAAAACTTGATCAATGCCTTGCAAGTGCACAAGGATCGATGTAGTTTTAAACCCTCAAAGTATCCTACGGTATCGTATCCTCGAAGAGTGAGAGTTAATTATGATCGAAAAGGAAAAAAAAAAGTAAGTAAAATCATGTTTGGTTTTTGAAATTTTTGAGTGATTAAAATGTAACACAAACAAATTACGAAAACTAAGCTTAATTTTGATGAAATTCGATGCAAAGAAAGCGTTGGGGTTTCAAGATTTCGGCTAGGGACTCCTAAATTACTAAGCTAATGAAAGGGGTTTTTAAGGTTGAGTGTCCTCTCCTCTAAGCTTGTTTAAAGCCTCTCTCAATGTCATCTAAACAATCCTTACATTAATTAACAGGGTCCTCTGGGCCTCACATTAATTAAATAAGGTCATTAAGCTAGTTGGGAATTTCATCGAACACCTTACGGGCATATGTATATCTTGATCCCAATTCACATAAGTTTAATAATTGTAGCCTCATTTAGTCTTCACCTCTCGATTCATCAACTAAACTTGCTAAAACTACAACCTAGGTGGTCAATCTAAGTTATAATCACAATGAACAATTCATTAAAAGAACCCTAATGAATCAATAGATAATAAACCTTAGCAACTCAATAACCCAATCAAAAATAAAGCAAAATCACCATCTCTAGACTACATCTTTACACCCCAACTAAAATTTTTAAGCTAACATAATGTCAATAAAACAACAATAACAATTTTCATTAAAAAAACATAGTACTTAATACAACTTTGGAAAGTAAAGGAAAATCGAATTCAAGAACCTTGATAAACAATGCCCAAACAAAGAAGCTTTGATTCTTGATGATTCACCATTTATTTCCTTAAAATAAAAATGACATTTTTAATAAGGAGTTTGATGAAGAAAAGCAATATGGAATGTTTTAATGATATGATGTAAGATGCCTTAATTGAGTAATGAGGGGGTATTTATACCCGTTACAAGATTCTTCTTTAAATGCCATTGGTCCCCACTTCTTGAATTCATGCATCTTTCTCTCTCCTCAATCACGATCACGGGTCATAGCTGTGATGCTGGTTGTGACGGGTTCATGGTCTGGTTCATGATAGTGACTCACCACTGGTCGATTTATGGTTTGTGTCTCCTCGTCATGGTCTACTTCACGCCCATGATGGGTGGACCGTGATTGACTCACGGTCTGCTTCATGCCCTTGAGATGTGCCCATGACTAGTTCACGATTTGGTTTGAGCTTGAGTCACGCCCGTGAACCAAACCGTGACTGGTTCATGGGCTCTTCCTTGTTTGAATCACGATCAGCTTCATGACCGTGATTCACCATTGTTTTTTGGCCTTCTTGATTCTTCAAAACCTTGACCTTTCATTTCCATTTTCTTCATTTTTTATCCAATTTCACTCAAATTAGTTTCATCCTACACAAATCATACAAAATGTATAAATAAATAGTTAAATAACCATTTATAAGACGAAAGTATGTGAAAACTTACGTAATTAGATACTTAAATATAGGATACATCAAACTTCCAAGTGAGTGGAATGACAACTTCAGACACATAGGTTGTGTCTCCTAAAATTATATGTTTTTGTTGTGTTTCGACCTTTGTATATATTTCAGAATAATAATAGCTCAGTAATTATAAAACTTGACTTATGTGAAATTTGTGATAAGAAAACCCGTTCTGAAATATTTATTTATATTTTAGTAATTAGAGGGAATATGTATAGAACATATATCTAAATATGACTACGCTTGGTAATTTATGCTATACTGAGTAAGTGCATGTCTGTCCCGAACGTTTGTCTGCTTTTGCATATGCGATCTTCGAAGAAGTTGTTTAATCTATTTTCACCTTTATCTCATTTTGTTAATAATATTATTATTGTTATTATTATTATTGTTGTTATTATTGTTATTAATATTATTCTTATTTATGATAATATATTATTATCTTTTGTAGTAAATCCTTCAATATGCATGTCATATGTGATATACATGATTATATTTGTATTTGGTAGGTTAAGGTATGATAAGTGAATAGTTATTTGTCTCTGTGTATCTGCTCTCTGAAATACTTGTAGGATTTTATTTTGTTTTATCTTCATTTTATTTTATTATAACTCAGTGTTTAACTAGATAAGATAAACTCAGTGATTGTTTGGCTATTCATAGTCTTGTTTGCTCCTGTGTTTCTGATTTCTGCAAATATTTAATTCTAATTATTCTGATCTGTAACAGCTACACTACGAGGGTAAATGTAGCATTTGGTATACCATTGTCTAGATACCTAGTTACCAAGGTTGGTGATAATACTGTGTTTTTGGACATACACACGGGATCAAATCAGGTGGCTGAGTCCATAACCATTAGTCAGTTAGGGGATTTATCAAATCTATTTGATGTTTTATCTAGATGTTTTGAGATGATTGGATTTAATGAATTTAGTAAATCTGTATTGTTGCTTATGTTCCCATAGTATATTGTACTATTGTTTGGCAGGGTACATCTTGCTAGAGCCTGAGGACTGCAATGCTCACGGATATACTTGGGGTCAGTCCTATCTGTTACAACTTTGAGACCCTTACGGTGGACGAAGTACTATTTTAAGCCCCTAAGGCTGTCAGCTGTTAGCACTCCTGAGTCAGGTACTGTTTGGACTTTTGAGATTGTTAGTCTATTTCTGGATTGATCTAGTCAGCGCAATTCCAATATAATATGGGCTCATGATCAGTGATTATCAGATATGTTAGTTCTGTATGTGATGATAAGGTTGGAATATATAGAATTTTGTATATTCGGTGCCATATGATTTTGTATGTTTGCATGTAGCATGTCTTATCTGTCTTCTATTATATTAATAACGTTTTTTGATTGCATGTTATGCTGAGGGTCGCACGTTTTCGAAAATGAATTTCAAAAGCTATATTATATTTAGTGTGTATATGTATGTATTTTAGTATATCTGCATGTGGTAGTTTTCGAAAATGTTTTCAAACGGTTTATGTGAGGCCTAGAGCGTCTTGGAGTGTCGTTTCCTCATTGGGTTTTCACCCCTTTTCTTTTTCATGTTTACTCTTAACTTCCTTTCAGGTATTTTGGTTGATTGTGACCTTTCGGCATTCGACACCCAGTGAGGTATTCTGAAATAGCAATCAGTGCCCTTCTGTTAGGGCCCCGTTTATCTATTTTGTTAATTGCTCCACACCGACATACTTGTGGGTATATGGATATGTATAATTATTTTGGTATTTTAAAATGATTTCTTATTTAGTAATATTATTGTTATATTTGCTATTATTATAGAATTTATGTTTTTTTACAAAATGGTTTCAGGACTATTGATAATAAAATTAGTTATAAGTTCTGTACTCCGAGACTAGTATGAGATGAGCCAGGCTCCCTTAGACTGTTTGTCTCGTACTCCAGTCATAGTACGGAAACAGGTCGTGACAGACTCAATCTTTCAAAAATAACACCTAATAGTACCATTTTTGTGATCTTTGCATTCATGGCACCAGTTAATATATCCGTTTAAAAAAAGGGCAATTGATGATATAACATTGATGGCATGATGATTATCACTTGAAAATGATAGCCGCGTTATTACGTTGTCAGTGTCGCATCATTAATTGTCGTTTTTTTAAAACAAAAATACTAACTAATGCCATTAATGCAAAAAATTACAAAGGTGATGCTATTAGGTGTTATTTTCGAAAGGTCGAGCCATAAATGCAAAAACGAACAAAAGTCGTACTATTTAATATTATTAAGCCTTTTCTTTTTTAGTTTTCCACATCCATAAATACTTTTATATATAGTATACAAGTATAGATATAAATAGATAAAATTTGTTTAAAACTAATATATTAATCATTGATTTAACATGTTCTTGGTAAGCAAGTTTAATAATTAGATGGTAGAGTTAACATATAGCTAGGGATATTCTTCTCTAAGATATTAAAGATATTTGTTTTAGGTAAATTATTAGATTTTAGTAAATTTAATAAATAAATTACATAATAAAAAACAAAGAAAATAATACATTTTTTAAAATAAATTATAATATGCTAAAATTTTCTATCAAAAACAAACATTCTTCAAGTACTTAAGAACCTCAAGTGGGTTTGCACAAAACTAAAAATCCCACCGGCCACAACAAACAAATGGAGTATTATATTGTCCTAATTACACTGCTTTATTCCTTAACCTCGCTGTTAAGCAACAATGCATTGACAACTGTGTTACATATAAGATATATGTGTCCTGATTCCCTTCCTTCATAAGGATCACTACTATTTAATTAAACTCTCTGTATGTACAACAATGCATGTTCACCTTGGCATAATAATAGGGGATCTCTTTCACTAAAAATGTCTTCTATTTTATTTGAACAATGGAACATACAGTTTGTACTATTGTTAATAGAAGGATAACCCTAGCTGCTACAACCGAAAATATAACCATGGAGTCTTGAAATACTTTTGCTTCAAAGTGGCCTTCCATTTATGCCAATAACTCTTGTAGAACTTATTCAGATCAGCAATCAAATCCGAGTAGACAAAATGTTCATCATAAATCTGGTTTTCGGTGCCGAGTTTATTGAACAACGTTGATGTTCGTTCAATGCCGCCTGCCATATGTTCAATAATCTTCTTCTTCACGAGTAGTTCAACATCACTTGGACCATTCACAAGTTCATCCATGACCATTATGTAGTTAGCAAAGACGGGTTCAAGATCGTGATACTGCTCGTACCCCATGAGATTTCTGAACAACAGTTCTGTTTTATCAGTTACCGTCAATGGTGGAATTTCGAGAATTCCATCCCTGAATTTGATTTCAAAGCTGTTTTCTTTCGATCCGCGCTGGATTTTAACTCCAGAATGATAGAGCTCCTTGACGCTTGGCGCTTGCAAAGTCTCGGCTTTTTTTCTTTCACGCTGCCATTCTGATTCTTGTTCTGTAAACAAATTACGAACAATGTAGAAGATGTTCTACATTAGAGGGGGAAAATTTTTTTGCCGCAATATTTTTCTTGATGTCTCTTGAAATGTGATTCAAGTATTCATAAGTGAGTTAATCATAGTAAATTTGTTGGTGTATGATGTGAAGATATAAAAGTGGCATAATATTCATTAACAAAGATGAATTTATATAAATAAAATTCTAACACAAAATTAGAAAAATATGTCTACTATGCCTAACAAATAGCATAAACATGGTCATGAAACTTAGTATAAACTTGAGACATGTGCAACTAATTAAATATGAATACACATATGTGATCATGCATAACTCAACATGGCATGAAATGTGGGCATATTCTCATCACTATCAAAGGCAATTTCAACACTCCTTGACTTTGATGGTGATGAACTATTGTCATCGTCGTCGTTGTCGACTTTGTATTGTTGTTATGGTCGTCATTTTCAACTACCTACTGTTGGCATTATCGTCATTTCTGACTTCCTGTTGTTGGTATGATCGTCGTTCCCGACTTTATGGTGTTGGCATGATTGTCGTTCCCGACTTCTGTTGTTATCATGACATAATATCATTATATTTATGGTTATAGCCATGGTTATGGTTATGGGCATGGATATGAATATAGTCTCACTCTAATTAAAGAGGAGAACTAATCTTTGCATGAAAAAAAAAA
>CAODLS010246374.1:0-12192 GCA_948243855.1 Flueggea neowawraea
CTGTTACGTTATGTTTTGTTTTCTTCAAAACTTATATATTATTAATGAAATTTGGACTTGGCAGTGGAGTAGTATGGATGATGGGGAATGTGCTTGGTAGGAGATTAGGTCCAAATGCATGTATTAGAGCATCTCCTCTTATATCTAAGACGATCCCAACAAGCTCCGTATTTTGATCAATCAAATGTATGTAAGTTGCTATTCTTGCAAGTGGCTAATATGGCTCAGCTGAATCATTAGTGGAGTGATCGTATTTCTTTAAAAAAAATATTTAAGTAGAGTCTACCTACTAGTAATATAAGATTCAATTTAAAACTCAATCTTCCAACTATTATAGGTAAGACTCAATTTAAGGTATGTCTTGTTTAAATCATTTATATAATATAAGATTTTTATAGAAAATACAAATCAAATTGCAGCAATAGCATTGAATGTTTGTATTAACTACTAGTAACACTAATAAAATAGCTTAAATATGTCCACCAGTATTACCGCAATTTGGGGTAAATCTATGAGAACAATTCACTTAGCCACATATTATAGTCTCATATGTTCCTCCTTTTTAAACATCATGTCTTCGAGTGACTAAATTCATGCAGACAAACTTAGTGCCTTGTATACACGCACAAGCCGTATGTTGATTAAGTGAATTGTAATCTTCTGTTTCGTCGATTACACAATTCTACAAAATTAATGACCAAGTCACCAGCTTTGGTAGCATCGTTGCCAGTGAGTGATAAAGCTCAATCACTCTTCAAATTAAATCAAGACATGATCAAATATTAGCAAGAATATTCCATAAATCTTTTGGCTTTTTGTGTCAAGAGAGTCATAAAAAGCTAATCATAAAGAAACATTGCTTCCTCAGGTTGCTTATAAATAATAATATTACACTAATTGATAAGGTCTTTTGTTTATATGGTTGGATACAGAAATCAACTTACGTAACCTTATAAATTTACATTAATTTTTTTGATAATCGGACAAAAGGTTTTTGTTATTTACAAGAATGTAAACATATCTGATCGCATATACCATCGGGCCAATCTTAATGAGCCTAATAGGAAACTCATGACGATGATCACACATTATAAATAATAATCTATAAATAAAGAGGTATAGTCAGGTTCAATGACCTTGAATTTTGTCATTCAAAATTCAACAATACGTATTTATAAATCCTTAACTCAGCTGTGTTTGTTGTTGTCACTTGCATTTTTAATATCAATTTTAAAATGCTTGTAACTCAGTTAGTAAATACAACTTAAGTTATCATGTTGTTACATTAATTTAAAATTTAAGTTTTTTAATGCGTCATTTTATTTACTCCCATTAATGATTGAAACATAATTTTTTGACATTAGAATTTACTCTAGTATCAATGAGTTACAGAGCTATTGATAATTCAAAACTGAAATTTGTTTTAGTTAGATTAAATTCATTCATAAATATTTGCTATTGAATTACATTCGTAAATATTTGTTATTGAGTTACTAACATCTACATTTATAAATAGCATGTCAATTTACACTCTCAAAAGCATGTTATACGACATTTTTGAAAGAAAAATACTAGTCTAAGAAAGATGTTCTTGTGGTGGAGTTTGGGTATGAACAATTTGTGTAGAGTTGTTTAAACCATACGAAATATTGGATTGTTGTATTTTGAAGAAAATAGGTCAAACCATAAAAAAATAACAATTGTGGAGGGCTCTAATTTCCTTAAAGAGAGCAAAATATCCGCTCTTTAGCCTTATTAAATTTTGTGGAATTTTCATCATAATTTATTATTTATTGTAATTTTCACTATCATGTGTGAATAATTTTTTTCAACTCGATACAGGGGCAGTTAAGTAGCTTCTTACCAGTAAAGTAAAGTTCAAACCCTTTTTTTTTTTCTATCTTCCAGCTGTTTTAAGGAGTAGTTCGAGCTTGATGCGCTATTACAAAAATGTCTGTTTTTGCTCCTCGGAACTTAGGAGCTTAATGATTCTCTAAAACTACACTTATGTTTTCAAAACTAAGTGACAACTTTCTGTAAGGATTAAGTCTGGAATAACCTTTAAAACCATTTTAGAGGGAAGAAGGTTCATTTTTTACCTTGACGTTTCTAGGTCGGACTAGTTCAAACCCTTTTCTATTTTCAAACTGTTCCACAAAAAGGAAAGAATCTGAACCTTGTTCCACAATGGTGCAGATCAGTTCCACAATCTCCGGTAAAGATCTTACTTGAGTGGAATTGGAAGACTTGTCCACTCGCTATAAAAACTGGTTGCTTGGCTATCGCTTTCTTTAGTGCATCCTCATTGTTAGCAAGCACGTCTTCATATCCACTGCTTTGGACTGTAGAATCTAATGCCTTGCTGTGGTCCTTTGTTTGTCTTTTAGGACAATCAAATGAAAAATCCACAAGACCACCATCTCGTTTATTGTTGTTTGTGTCAAAATTGACTAGTTCTTGCTCAGACAGATAGATTAAATTCCCTATTGAAATCTTTTTTTATTCCTTCCATTGCCTCCACAGTAAAAAAAATGCCTAGACCATCCTAGAGTTGTATATATAATTACATAACAAACCAAAATGAAAACCTTAAAGAAAAGCTTATTAAAATTAATCGCCAACCCTAATAACAATTTCAATATGTAATATTGATTACCCCTTAAGGGTAGCCTGGCGGTCTTGGGTGCTGCCCTGGTTCGCATTGACGCAGATTCGAGTGGAAGCGACAACAACTGTGAATTGTCTATTGTTGGAGACCTGTGTCACACAATAAAATTAGATGTGCACACCCAATACTGTTTGTCTCAATGCGGTGCTACGGTAACCTCACTGTGCACGGGTCTAAGTCCGTTGCCTGTATCAGCTATGACTTTCGGGTGCATTCCATAGCAGGGAGGTAATGCATGCATGATAACACTCAACAGGAATATGTTACTACTAGTCGCTCCCGACTCTCCTTTATTCTGTTTATATATATATATATATATGTGTGTGTGTGTGTGTGTGTGTGTGTGTATGTACGTAATATTGATTTTCCATATTGGTCTTGATTTTTGACTGGAGCAGCATACCTTAATAACATCTTGTGGCTGGAGTAAAAATCTGAAATATATATTAATGCTCGGTTTAGAAAATCACAGTTTTACCAATATATTTAACTTATTGGTACTGGAGTCATCTTTAACACTTAGTGGTCGAGAATTCACAACCCGGTGAGAGTAAATAAAATAAATTATAAAAAAATCAGTCTTTTTTAACGAGGAAACAATCTGATTCGATAATGACATGGTTCTCCCTCTTGACCTTTAACCATGGCAGAGTTTCTGTAATATCCATCAGCTCCATATGCACTGCAGAAACGGCCTTGCATTCAAGCATTCAAGAAACCCAAAGCCTGCTGACTTTATTGCTATTGTTCTGATTATATGTGTTGGAAATTTGGCCGTTCGTGATGTTAATGGGTGGAACACAAGTTCATCAGTTATCTAGTTAATTGACGAATTCAACTAACACGTAATTGGTTGTGGACTTTTAATTAGATTAGGCAAGCCCAATTAAGAATTAAGCCTCATTAATAACCTAATATTCTAGTACTATAATTTAGAATGTTCTTTCTTCTTACGACATCTTTAACACTCCTTAAACTTCTTCATCAAAATATAATATTTTATTTTACTATTCATCTCGAATTTTAAACTCAGTTCTACTTTAATCACAATCTAATTCACTTTTTTAATATTTTACTAATAAAATAATTAGAGTTTTGTATTGGAAATCGACAGACTGGGCATGTAGACTGTTTTCTCAGCCATACATCAATGCAAGCGAGATGAAAGTTGTGACCGCATTTCGGCATGATTTGCAGTACTTCTTTTTCTTGGTATTCTCCTAAGCATATTGAGCACCTGCCAAAAGTGCAGTGCTCAGTCTCATTACAATTGACTACAGAATACCATATGATAAACAGAAAATTTCCCCTTTCTGTACGCGTTTGACAATACCAACAGAATATATCAGAATATAACAGAACATAACAGAACCGAACATAACAACAACAACAACGTGAAATTGGTCCATAACTTTTTGGAAATTAAAGTATGATGCCAACTCCTATGAGAATTTGAGTACGGAAAAGCTAAAACAGGCAAAGAAAGAAAATAATTCCATGCTTCAATGATGAATTAATTCAGAATAGGTGCAAAGGACCCCTATATACATGTTTATACAAGCTTGACCAAACACGTAACGGAGGAAATTATATGCCTTTAGATAAAAGAGAGTGGAATAAATTAGTCATTAACATGAACAAAACTAAGTTTCGAAATCTGATTCTAGATAATGGAAACTTACTGAGCATCTTCTAGTGAACTGAACTTCTCGCGGTTGAACTTCAAGGTGGGGATTGCGGCAACCAGGACAGGTTCAAGGCCATTGCTTCGATACTCTGGCTGCCGGTAAAGAATTAAAGTTCAAAACTACAGAAACCCGCATCCAAAATTTCAATATAACCTGTTTGCAATTACAGAACACAAAAGCTTATTGTCACTTGAATTTCTTAACAAAGCCTAACCAAAGAAATGGTAATGCAGAGGAAGCAAATACAAACTTTTTCCAATCTTATGTTTCTAACGTCACATCCAATAAAACTAAATCGTTGCTGCTGTTAAGAATCTTGCTTTTTACCAGTTAAGCATTCATCAGATTTGCCTTATTACAATCTACTTCAAAAGACTGTCATTTTTCTCTATTTTTTTTCACTGTAAAATGTACCAAAAGCAATTTAATCTACCTAATACAAAGACCCCATAAACTAAACTTTAACTCTACTCAATAAACAACACTGAACTCATTTAGTTTTTGAGATTCGAACTTCTAAAAGAACTTTACATAAGACAAACTAGATTGAGCAATTGATGAATCATGAACGAACCATTGAAATCAAGAAACTAATCAAAGAATAGAACTTCGTGAAATTGAGAAGGGTAAACCATATCTACCTGTTCAAGATCAATCCTGGACTCAATTTCAAACATTGGTCTAGGCCGTGACCCACGAAGCCTCCCACAAATAATCCTCGTACAAACAAAAACAATAAAAGCAGCACTCATTCCAAACCCAATCACTGTTGTAATCAAATTCATGCCTGAACCTAACATGCTCTCCCACCAACACCCTCCAACACCAAGATTTAGAGATTAAGACAAACCCAGATCAAGATTCTCAATTTTTCCAAGAAAGCAGTTGACTATCATCAAGAAACGCCTAGGTGGAATCCTAATAAGCTTTGAGTGGACTCAAAGTTGGGTTCTTTGAGAGATTGGATGGTAGGAGATGAGGAGAGTTTTGTGCGGAAGACCAAGACAAGTTCGTTTTCTTGCTATTTGGAATTTGTCATTGGTGGGTCCTACAAGCTGTTCTTTCAAAGGCGGGTCCCAGTATTTCTTCTACATCAGACGGTTGAGATCGAGGGTTGTAGCCATTTTTGCCGGCAAAAAGTGGAGTGTGGAACTGTAATAGGTTGGATATGGTAAAGATTCCTGTGTGAGTTCAGGTTAGAGAATCTGTAGGTTGTGGTTGGTCATATTTCTCTGTTTCTGACAGGAAAAAAGTACTTCTTTTTGGATAAGGGTTAGGTTTGCCCGTCCTAGCCTCTTGGACATGCCAAACGTTGTCGTTTTCGAGTCAGCGTCTTTGCCTCGTGAATCATTAGTTTAATTGGATTGCAATGACTTGACAAGATGAGTTTCCATGGTTGTTAAAATATGATTATGATTCTTCAAAGTCTGGATTTGTGTTTATATAATTACTTGTGGCACTGTCAAGTTACTTGTTCCATTGTTTGCATGATGGCGATTATGCTTTTAATTACTTTTCCTTTTCTTTGAATCTACTTTCTTGTTAAAAAGCATCACAAGAATCTTTAATGTTATACATTGAGTTAAATCATATTTTACTGTAAAGAAGAAGGTGGCTTGTATTAATTTCGTCAAACAAAAGAACCAAATAGTTGGGTAGGACCAAATTGGACTAAAAAATTTAAATTGGACTAGACTTTGACCACAATAATCCACTTATTCCTACAAGTTTTTCTGTGACTATGCAGAGGGCAAATTGCAAGAATGTCTCCTTTTGTAAGACGGATTGAACGGATGATTAACGTCAAAAACAACTCTTGATTTGCAGGTTTCCGTCCTTGTACACGAAAGCTCTTCCTTGAGGGTTTTGAACTTGTCATTGACTAGCTCTAACAGATGTTGACACACTACCAACTTCTTGATCACTTGCTTAACAATTTACTTGAATGTTAGAATTAATCTTCTATTTTGATTGTTCATTTCATCTTCCTATATTGATGAATTTTAAAAAATTAAAAATTGAAAATGGTTGAATGTACGAACATGAACGTCGAGGTTGTTCTACAAAATCACAAGTTTGAATCCCTAAAGTCTACTTGGGCCAACTCCAAGGTGTTTTTAGAGCTAATGAGAATTAGTTAGATGGACTCAAATCATAAAACAAACATGAGATTTAGATATCTCATAGTTGGCAAAAAAATACTTGAATGTATCCTCTAACCCCTGGGATTGGAGACGATTCTAACACCACTAGGTCAAAAATCTAACCATGTCTCTGCAACTCAATAAAAACAAGAAACTTTGGCATTCACACAATTTGCAGCAGAATGTTAGTCTTAAATATCTAGCCTCTCTGTGGGCCAATCAGTCGCTTTGCTTGTACTTGCTGCAAACAAAGATGTAGTATATCAGAAAGTGAACCGCTAAATATTCTAAAACAGATGGCTGGATTAAAAAAATCTATCAACACTTTGAAAACAGAGCATTGAATAGGCTTTTTCAGCCACCAAATATTGTAGACATCGCTTTCACATATCAAAGATCAAAATCAGCATTATTACCCAGTTCCTGTGCTCATTGCTGAACCATCTTTGTTAGGCAATTGGTCTCATTATCCTTCTGCTTGACCATATGCTTTGCAATGAACCTGGAGCATCAATCATGAAGTAAGTTGATGAAGTATGAGATTAGGATAAGTCCACTCCTTCAAATATCAATAGTTACCTCTAATGAAAGGCATCATTTTAAGACTGCAATTCTAAGATTTTCTTGCAAACTAAGACAAGCCAAATTCACCACTTGTTTAACATGCTATATATTGATTCCAAGAAATGATATAAACAAGTAAACTAACTAAATTCTTTTGCTATCCTCCAAATATCAAAAAATAGAAGAAAGCTGCTCAACTGACCGAGTAAACAATTAGAACTAACTACATATGAGTAACAGAAAACTTGTTAAGACAGAAAATAAAAAGAAAGAGTGACCTACTCAACAAATCATGAACCTAATTGATGAAGCACAATATGTTGTATTTCTGTCAGATGAAATGCCAGAAGATAAAATACCAGAGATATATCTCAAGGCATTGAAAAACTACTAATATAAACGATTACATGCTTCGATTCTATGAATTCCCAGACATGGAAGATACATTAAACCATGATTCTGATTGCCAATTATCTAATCTTTCTGCATCAGTAGCAAAAAGATAAAATACACAGAAGTTCTTGTGAACTATAAAACATATTCATTTTTACAGCACTTTGACTAAAGCAGAACAGTCAAATCAATTATCAATCTTAAACAATTGACTAACAAGAAGCCAAATAAAAAAGAAACAGTTAAAAAAAAAAAGAGCCAGAACATGGAAATACGAATACCTAGCTCACAAAGCTATAAGCACAACAATCACATAACGAGTAACTAACAGCAACTGGCTTGGCAATGATCACTACAAAGACAAAACTGCCTTCATAGAATCAAAGCATTGATTCTTAATTAAAAAAGTGAAGAATTAATATCAAGAATCACATGAACACTCGATTGAAGTTGCAAGAGGAACATTAACATTCTTGTAGAGACAAACATAGGGTGCATCACATCCCAGATATGGCCCACACCACCTCCCCTCATCAATGTAACTTGCATCCCAATTGAAGCATACAAAAACATGGGTTTCTCAGGAAAATCCTCATCATCCTTCCTCTCCTCCCTCCTCATCAGCTTCCCATCAATCAACCATTCTATTGAATTCCACTGCCATTTAATCACATACTCATGAAACCCATAAGAGCAATCAAGCCCCAGTTCATGAATCTGTTCCCTGTTCCCTTTACCTGCATGCAATCAATCATACGTTACAATGAAGTCGCTAACTTCGGATCCTTAAACCAACATCAATTCTAGAATACATATTGCGTGTAGCATCAAATTTTTCATTTTAACCAACTATATAGCATATGAAATGAATCAGACTAAACATGTTATATGTTTATCATCAGATGTAAAAATTTTCAATTGTTTTCCAAATTAAATCTACTAATTGAAAACTCTTTCAAATTCGTTAAACGAACCTAACTGAGCTTCAATCGTGTGATTTCAATATCTCAGATTTCACTTTTTAATTACACTGTTAACTTCAAATTCGTGAATCAGACAGACTCATTGAATTTCAATCTTTCATAAGTTCTAGAATCCAGAAAATGCACAGCAAGACATTCAATAATTTGTTTAGTGAGAATTTAGATTTTCCATTTAACTTATCTATAGGTGTAAAAACAAAACAATTTAAATATTAATCAATCAACTCTGTTTACATTACGAAACCAAAACAGCTGGCTTGAGCAAAACGCAGTGATTTAAAGAACAACAATACAGAATTTTATGAACTTGGATCTCACGAAGTACCTAACTTTAACAGCATAAAAAAGACGGAATCTTTTTATTCATTTTTAAATGTAAAAATGAAGAGGTTGCTAATTTTATAGTAAATGAAGAAATGTAAATGGTAGGACGTACCTACGGTGAAGAAGTTTGTTTGGACAATGGTCTTGTCTTTGCCCAGGAACTCGAAGTCAATCTCATCTTGGGACTTGTGACCCTCAAGAGAGGAGAGGTAGAGATTGAAATTGAGGCCATTGGTGTTGCCCTTTGGACAGCGAACGAGAGAACTGAATGTGCCGCAAAGGAAGCGATTGGTGCTGCGCCACCTTGCACCTCCCCGGTGGTCATAGGTGAGAGTGATGGTGTTGGATTCTTGGCAGTGTGTGCATGCCTCCGGTGTATAGTCTATTGCTATTTCCTTGATGGGTTGGGTCTCCTGTTGGCGTGGATCCGCCATTGCTGATTGAATTTGAGATTTGGGAGAGAATGCGAGTGGTTATCATGTCATTCTTGCTTGTTGGAAGCATGCATATATAGGAATGGTAGAATAAATATATTAAATAGTTTTACAATCACTAAATTATTACCATATCATAAATTATGGAAAACTAATTTTTTTGTTATTTTTTTGGGTTCAATTCAAGCAAAAAAGTTTCAATTCTCTACCATTAGTCCATTACTCTACATGCCACATTGAACTATTAACCAATTACCAGTGCAAATCAAATGATTACCTCATCATCTTGCCACCGATCGTTGATTCTAAGCTGCTTCTCAGACAATTCACGGCTCCTCCACTCCCAATTACAACTCTTCCAATGTACTCGCGACATCAACAACTCCATTCTCTGCTTCACATTCTCCTTCTTTTGTATTCATCTCAAAACCACCATCCTCTACCTTGCTTTCAACTCTTTTGCTAATACTCAGAGAACCCACGTCATTGCTCAAAGAGCCCAATTCAACATCCAAAGTCGCAGTCTTTTGACTTTGGAGAGTCCGTAGAAGTTGGCTTTGATACTGAAGAACCAGCATTAGAATTCCATACAGAATTGAAGTAACCGCCTGAGATTTCTTGACAGACCATTGATTGGAGGCATGGTTAGGCCGATCACAAGTGACCAACCCGAGGTCTCTTCTTTGAGTTCTGTGATAATGGGATTTGGGTTGCGAAGTTGACGGAGCAGAGGAGGATGAATCAAGATTGGAATTTTTATATGATGATCATGTTAAAGAAAACTGACCAGTTTTCACCTACATTGTTGTTGTTGTTCTGTTTGCTCCTTGTAAATCTTCTCGTTACAGAGACAGAGACTAAACAATGAATGATTTTGGACTCAATGAGAAGTTGAAGCAAAAGAACTCATCAAAGATTTGGATTTCGCATTTCACTCAAACATTTCAACAAACAATACGTGCGCAATGTTCTGACTACACTCTTGCATTAATAAACCAGTAGCATTTCACTCAAACATTTCAACAAACAATACGTGCGCAATGTTCTGACTACACTCTTGCATTAATAAACCAGTACCAATGATTCAACAATCAGCAATACACTTCTCTTTGCAAACCCAACACACTTCTCTTTGGCAGCAACAAAACAACCCTCCATCTCTCGCTCCTTCAAGTCCTGCAATTTGAGTCCTCCGATCAGATTCCGCCACCACGGAATCTGACATTTTCGCGAAGCAGTCACAGCGCACCCGATCCTGGCACCCTCCTCGCATAGATCCATGATCTTGGACTCGCTTGCTTTGTACGCGTTAGACAACGATTCCCGGTTCGTGAAGGCGAGAACGTAGGACCCGTCGCTGGTTTTGAGTGGGGCCCTGAGAAGTGGGATCGGGTGGTCGAATACGATGGTGGTGGAGGCTGCTGAGTATTCTTCGTCCATGGCAAGGGTTTCCAGTTCGGGTTTCGCCGTTGGTTCATCCATGTTTCTTCTCAATAGCTCTGCACTCCAGGTGTTTGTTTAAATGACTGCGAGACGGGAAATTTTATATAGCACAACGGTGTGTACGGTGAAAAGGTGAAAAAGATAAAAGAGGTTATATATGATATCACTTTCTATCAACAAGTCGACACTTGTAAACAAAAGCTAGCATATATTGGAAGAGAATGGTTGCGGCGGTGTCCCCTGTTGGAACTCACTCTCTCGCTTGTTGCTTTCCTTCTCTTCATCATCGTCTTCACCGTCTCTCCAAGCGCAAGCCATTTTTCAGGTAATTAATTGAGCAATAAACAACAAAAATCATAAACACACTCAGTAAAGTTACCATTTTTCTCATGTTAATTCGTGTTTTTGTTGACGTTGTCAAGTTTGTCATTTTTTTTAATGGATGGATTTCGACAAGAATCCCTTCATTGCTTTCATGCTCTTTTGTGCAGTTAGCATTTGTTTACTTTCGAGCTATAATCGTGAATCTCCATTCTGGGTTCTAAGTAATTCGCTGAATTGATCCGACCTGGCTTGTTTCATGCTGAAATCGTATTGAATTTGTTTTTTTTTTGGGAAGGGGCGGGGGTGGAATTTATGCCGGAAGTTAGCTGATTGTCACTATAGAAGAGCCAAAGCTTGTTGCCTGTGAGATTATGGAGCATTAAATTGTGGAAGTCGAATTCTTTGTTTGTGTTTTTGAGCTATTATTGGTTAATTGTGCTCCCATTTTTGGATATTTATCAGCTGCAACGATGAGTGATGATCCAATCTCTGAATGGATTCTGTCGGAAGGAAATGCAACCAAGATTACGAGGATTAGCCCTGTTGGTGTGGGTTGTATCAATCGGGCAAATCGTTATGACACCGATGTTGGTCCATTCTTCGTCGAAACAAATAGGTGCGGCAAATTATCTTGAAGAAATTGAATCTCTCTTCTACCTAGTAACATGCGTGTTGCATAAAGTTAAACATTGAAATTAGCTTATAGGAGTTTTAAACTCCTAATGCTAAGTATGCTGGATTAGGATTATTGGACCGTCAATGTTTGAGGGAGAGTCTCTTGGCCTAGGTGCCATGTATGGAACAGGAACAATCTGAGAACCGAAAGCATATAAGGTGAGTTAGTTTAAATTTACCTCATCTGTTCCCTTCTAAGATCTATCTTAAATTATCCTTTCTTATATGTGTAAAGTTACTTCTTTTTAAGCATGTAGGTTGGAACCCTGCCAACGGGTGGTTCTTTCATCATTATGGAGTTCATTGAATTTGGTAGATCTAGAGGAGATCAGGTGAGAAACTAAATATAGATTTACTATTCCTGGCAGCCTGTAATTTGAATTTTTAACTGGGACATGTCTTCAGTCTGTCCTAGGGAGAAAACTTGCTCAGATGCATAAAGCTGCAAAATCTGAAAAGGGCTTCGGTTTTCATGTTGATAATACCATTGGCAGGTGCAATCCATGAGAAATTATTTTCAGTTTTCAAACACTGTTGTTATTCACTTGCACA
>CAODLS010246474.1:0-10330 GCA_948243855.1 Flueggea neowawraea
AATATTAATATATGTACATTAACATTGGACAACATTAACACACATATAATGCTAATATCCCCAAAGAATAATACTACACAAATATAGTAGTAAATATATGTCTGTCAATTGGATACACGATGAACCATTATCCAACGTGTAAGAGTAGAATTCATAATTGGTTGTGCCAACTTATCAAAAATTCTATAAATCATACGACCTTAAAGTGGATATCCCACTTCTCATGATCTCTCTTTACGATCATGATGATCTTGGACATATCAATTTCAAAACGTTCTTAACTCACTAGAATATCTAAGTGTCTTTCCTTAACAATTAGAGAATCATGTTTCCATGAAATTCTAGTATAGACCAATAGTTTAACCAATACCGGTGATGAGTATCATAATCTTTTATGAAGTAAGTGAACCTTCATCACTGTTGTACACTTAATGCACAATCAAATCTCCTTTATGACCATCACTGTCCCAAAATACTCTCTTTTGGGAGTCGTGCAAATTCTTCCTTAATTTGCATTATGTTCAATGCAATGTGGTTTTACATCATTCGTATATTTGTAATAAATTACAAATAAAATAGGTATATACGAATTAGTGTATTTCTCAAATAATTGAAATATAATTTTAATTATCTAAATGAGAACCACATTTGCACGCTTTAAAACTAATTATTTTGAAAACTAATTTTCAAAATAATTCTTGACAGAAAAATACAATTTCTCACAATTTTTTAGCACTATTTATACTCTAATAAATTGGGAAAAAAATAGTTTAAGAACTCAAAAAATTGTGAAAAATATACAAAAATTCTAGAAAAATACAAATTGTATTTCTACAGAAAAAATTAAGAAAAATGGTAGACGAGACATGTGTCACGAGTTCAAATGCACCATGTGGAGTGATTCACGGGCGTACACGCGCCAGCACGTGGATCACACGCACTGCTCTAAACTGCTACCACGTGTCTCTATCGCGTGGAGCCAGGTGTGGCACAAACGAGAAGCCACGTGTCGATTTCTTACTAGTCCACGTAAACCAACATGTACGCCACGTGGCACTTTCTACCATACGTCGTCATATCAATGGATACACGTGATGACGTGTCAGGCCATTCAACATACCACATGTCCTTGACGTGTATGCCTACATGTCACTATCTGCCACACGTCGAACATTGATTGGCTACCGACACTCAGATCACGTGGCCTCGTCGCTAACACGTGTCATATTTCTATTGGTCCACATTTTGGTCAGCTTTGACAGAATTCTCTCTCTGTCAAGTGTCACGATTTGAGTTGCACGTATGGGTGAATCAGAATGTGCCATATTGCCGTTCTTATCATATGAACAAATTCATCTGTGTATCCTCACTCAGTATTTTTCAATCGGGTTTTCGTCAATTTGACGACCTTCCCGATGGAATTTTGAGACGAAAGTTTGGCAGGTAACATTTTTAAGGTCACTGATCTAAAATTTTTTGTCAGAATTTCAAAATTTCAACTTTCAAAATTCGACTTTGGATAGACTCGAACAAAAAATGACGTTCAAGATAGAAAGTCGAATACTAAAAAATTACAGTAGGCATCCTAGACAGAGACCAACAATATTTTTGAAATATATTCGAAAAACTCTTGTTGGCTCTGATACCAATGAAGGAATCGTGTACCGATTAACTAATAAACAATATAATAAATATGTTCGACTTATTAACCTCGATTCCAGCGGAAGTTAGCAGCGGAGTAGGACCAGTTTTATGTTGGTCTTGCGAGCAAATCACAGTTGAAATGTCAACGGGAATGTCTGACTGTTTCGCAGTCTAGATGTCACACGTGATCTGTGCAGAACTCGGGACATGAGGTCTCGACCTCTCTCTCTCCCGGTGAAGAGCTATCTCTATCTCTCGGGTTTGGAGGTGTGAGTGAATGAAAGTGGAAAGGAGGAAGACTCCTTTATATAGCCTACAAATGAGCTAACGGGCTTAATGGGTCTGTTGGGTCCATTTCATCCCTAACTCAATTAGATTTGTCAAATGGTGTCGGTTCATCGTCTCAATTCACACATTGACTAACCGAGTTTTCTTCTACTCAATTGGGCTTTCTAATTAGTCTTGGTCCACGGTCTCGGTTCACACCTCAATCGATTGAGTTTGATTAACCCGTCATGGGCGTACCATTTTTTCCAACAAATTGTTAATTTTTTTAAATAATCAAATTTTATTTAAATAATTAGTATGTCAATTAAATAGTATAAATTTGAATAATTTATTTCAATTTTAATTTTAAATATATTTTAGTTAAATTAAATGTTCTTTTTGAATAAATATAATAATCAATAAAAATATAAAATAATAAATTACATTATAAAAAATATTTTTATGTTATATTATATATTTTATTGTTTAATTTATTATAAATAAATATTTTTATTAATAAAAGTATTTTTAATTATTTTATTTTAAAATTTTTAAAGATTTAGTTATTTATAAAAGAAATTATGAATTCAATATAAGTGAATATAAGATTTTTTTGGTACATAATATTCTTTGATTAACATTTTTTTATGTAAGAATTCTAATTAACACTTTAATTATTAACTTAATTTATTTTTTTTACAAAAAATATGTAGTTTTGTTGCTTTGAGGAAAAAAATAATATATTTATGGAGAGACGAAACTATCCCTGAGGATGGTACCTGGGAGAAGGCCAAGTGGCGATCATGAGAGGTGCCAGAGTGACACGTGGGTGGGACAGACAGAAACTACATTGATTTTTTTATTTCTTAATTACATTATGGGACAGTGTGCAAAAACAAGTTGGCTCTTTGTGGGAAGAAAGAAACACGTGTCGTAATACGAATGAAGAAGGAAGTTGACACGCGTCGGTCAGTGTAGGAGTCTGGGAAGCCGCCACGTGGAAGAGATGGGGTGTTGTGGATAATTTTTTTAAGAAAAAGATCTCGAAGAAGCTGCGGGGTTGGTTGGGTCTGGTGGTGGTGTTGTGTGTGTCGTTTTGGTTGCGTGTTATATGGTGACCCACTGACCTATATCACGCAACAGGTGGGTTCTCTTCAAATTACATAATCGGATTTGGCAGCTTTAGCACAGTATACAAAGGAGTTCATGATCAGATAGAAACGCCAGTAGCCATTAAATTTCTCAACCTTGAACAAAAGTAAGCTTCAAACAGCGCTTCTTAGCCGAATGCAAAGCCTTGAGGAATGTCGGCATTGGAATCTGGTGAAGTTATTAACACACTGCTCCGGCATTGATTACAAACCAAATGAATTCAAAGCCTTAATATTTGAATTCATGCCAAATAGGAGTCTTGATAGGTGGGTGGTTACATGCAGATGTTGGAAGTGAAAATCATTCGAATAATCTAAACCTTCCCCAGAGACTAAACATTGCAACTGATGTTGCATCTGGACTAGAGCACCTCCATAACTTCAGCGAATGTCCAATCGTTCATTGTGATTTGGAAGCTCAACAATGTTCACTTGAATAATGCCTGCCACTTGCGGTGTCTTGGGTCGGACTAAATACTTGGATACCGACGTGATTGCTACAATGTTAGTTTTTTCTTTCGGATTTTTCTTTGTAGAAGATTGAACTGTAGATTACAAATACAATTTTTTAATAAAGAATAGTCACTAGGCTAAGTAATTTGTTAACGAATCTAAAGGAGATCAATCGGTCGACCCCATTAAACAGTTTAAAACTGATATAATGTTCAATACTTCCATAGGATAACCTAATATTTCCTCAAAATAACCTCTCCCTGGCATGTCTTCGTTTTTCATGTCATGATCCTTAATGTTTTTCATACCACCACAACGGGTTCTCCTTCCTCCAGTCTCATGCCTCCTTACATTGTCAGTATCCTACATTGGATAACCAAAGTAGCAAATAAATAATTAGTTTCATTTTAAAGATTTATCCATAACATACTATCTGTATTTTTTTCTCCAAATACATTTACCCCGACATTATCTACACCACTGGTCAACAACCTTCGACTAGTGTTTTATGCGAAACTCTGCCAGTTTCATCACCGTCCTTCCTTTTATACTTCCTTTGATTGCTTATTGGTTTGACCTTAGGATTACGAACTTTACCCTTTCCACATCTTCCCAGAACTAATGATAATGGAACAACCTTTTGTTTATGTTTTTTGCGTATAATTATTAAAAGGCCACCTTCACTGCCATCGCCACCTCGTTATTCCTCTGATTATTCCCAATCTCCCCATATGCGTCCTCACCGCCTACATTTTTTGAGATGTCTGCCATTGGAGTTGCCAACGCCCCATACTTCTACTTCTCTTTGCTGCACTTTGTTGCCTGTGCAGATAACCATTCTCTACTTTCCTCCCAGTCCTTCCTCTTCGAATAAGGCAAAGGCTTTCGCAATGACAATCCATTTTCCTTGTAAAAGGCATATGTTTATTCAAACGAATTCTTCCTATTGTTGGTCCACTAATGACCTTAACACTGCTCCTATTTCCCATGTGTGAATCGTCACTATCATTTAGCTTCAAACCCTTCACTTTTTGCATTCTACAACAACCAAAGAGCCTAATATCAATTACCAAATCAACGAGTCATAACATTACTAAAAAAACACAAATGGCATCCAACCACAACACTCCTCAAACCACACATGATCAACAGCTCCATTTTCTTAACAATTGTACGCATTCTGTGCCTTCCAATTTACAAGATCCAACATCTAAACATGCATTCAAGTCTCTACCAATAATTTCTTCAACAAATTGAACGCCCCCCCACAAAATACTTCCTAAATTAACAAACTCTTAATTAACTTAAAAAAAAAAATAACTCTTTAGTACATACTAGGAATCATAATGCAACAAAGGGAATTCACCATGCTACACATCGCAATCTCCAAGACCTTCCAAACGGGTTCCTACAAACATTATTCACCTTGACATTTATCAACTATATACTATTCTCAATTATAATGAAACTTTACATATGCACTACACCACACTATTCTTACCTCATCTTCGTGGCATATATCCTCCAGGTTGCCTTTTCACAGTTATTGTAAATCAACCGACGAACTACTCCGATCATCTAGCTACGAATCTTGCCAACCATTAACTCTTTTTTTTTTTCAAAAGCCAAACATCAACTTCTCCGGCACTTAATAACACACTTTTAATATACAGCCAACACACTCTACTCTTTCTTTTTTCCTTCAGCATATAACTCATATTACATGCACATTGACCAGTAAAACACCTTATTATGTTAGTAGTCCTATGACATTGGGAGATAGGTATACCGTCACAACCTTTTTACCAAATCTTCCCCATTTTGGCCTACACTGTTGCAATAATTTAGTATTTGTGTGGCACACTGATTCAGCTAACAAGTATTATCGTAAGAAAAAAATGCAGTAATAAATTTAAACCAAACTTACGCTGTTTAATTATTAGAATTCAAGCTGCTATTAAATTGATATTTAGATAACAATACTAATACATCACAATATTTTATTTGAGTCACATATCATCTGCACAATCACAAGAATAATTTAGAACTAAACACTCATTAAAATATTTAAATAAATTCATTTCAGGCGATACATGATTGGATCTTATGATGCTTATCCCTTAGGTGGCATGTTGTACGGAGTTGAGGTTCTTATCGTCTATGGCACGCTCAAATAAGGGAAGCATCTTCTAGTCAAAGTGTTCACAAGTTGGCAAAAACATCGGCGATGAAAGTGAAGATCGTGTCGCACGTGGTCCCGGACAAGACCCATGTCATTGGTAACGAAGTGGGGTCCACACTACCCAAGTTTCAATTTTTTAATTGTTATTTTTATAAAAATGAAAAAAAAAATGGTGAAGTGAAGATTAAGGGACGGGCACGTTTCTAAGATATTATGAGATGATACACGTGTCAATCTGGGTAAGGCTGCCCACTACCCAGAAATTATTAGTCACCAATCACTTGACAACGATTACTCCATGTCTCTCTTGGTCATTTCCCTCACTTTAATTAATTTACTTTAATTTAAATCACCTTCGAGGAAAATTATATTGAAAAATATCTTACACCTTCCAGTTAAATTTGCAAATTTTGAAAATTATATATTTTTTTATTTTTATATTGTGTCAGGTAAAAAATGTAAAAAAAAAATATTCAAGCATATCTTTGCTTTCAGATAGCGTCTCCATTGTGCGAGAAGGAAAGAAACATTACACGCTATGGTAAACAAGGATTCATAATAATAGAAGAGCGAAAAATTGCTATATTCAGCATACTTTCACATCTCTTGAAACAAAAATTACCCAACCTAATTAGAATTGGATTTCACATAATTAATAATGTTTAATTCAAAAAAAATTGTTGATAAATCAATTAATTAATCCATGATTAAAAACTATGAAAAAATAATTTTTTTGGTCAAAAAAATATTATTAAACTAGATAAAATAAAGCAATCAAAATAATCTATATATATAGATATATAAATTACAAACATATACCTTAAAATTTTGACATTTTGTATTTTAATTTTATGATAAATGTCTATATTTTAAATTATTCGATAATTTTTAAATTATCATAAATATTATAAAATAAATAAAATAATATTTTGACATCATGTATATTACAATTTTTGTCAAAATATTAACTACAATATGGCAACGGAATTTTAATTTTGATTTTCTTTTTTATTAGCAAGTCATTTTCTTAATTATATTGTAATTGATTTTATGGTGTTAATATAAATATAGAATAAGTAAATATCAAATTTAATATATATATATATATATATTCAAAAGTAAATATTACCTTTAATTGAAATATAAAAATACAAAATTTAAAAAGATATATATTTTATCTATTTTGATCTAATTTAAAATGAGTAATTAAGATTATTAGAACTCTACCCATATTTAGAATTCTTTTTTTAGATAAAAATAATTCAAACTTCAACATTTTAGATTATTACACTACTTTATTTTTTCTTTTATCTCTACTTTTTTTAAATAATGATTCTACTAATTACATATATTTTGTTTTCTCATAATATAAGCAGTACATTTTAAGAAAATTAATTTGTAATTTTCATTTCATTTTTTAGAGGTGTAAATTAATTAATTAATTAATAATTGTATTAACTATATTTTTTATCTCCATCCGGCAATCTTTGATAGTTTCAACTTCAATTATTTTCAATATTTTTATACTTTGTGGGTGATTAGATTTTTCTTTTATGAAAGTAAATTTATACCTGAAAACTAAATATAATTTAGAGCGAATTTCTTATTACTTGATTCCTATTGACTATATTTAATCTTGCTTTTCTTCTTGGTGAGAATTTTTTCTCCATTTTAATTTTCTTAGTTCTCCCAAAATCATGTTAATTTAACAATAAAAAAATTAATCTTATAATTGTTTAGCATTCAAAAAGCAAATTAAATACAATATGTGAAAACAATTCATAGAGTTTATCATATATTATAATCAAATATATTCTAATATTCACAGTTGAAGATATAAAATATTTTTCTAATTAGTTCGAATTTTTTTTCAATCTTTACATTTTAATATCCATTATAAATATTTGTTAATTTATTTTACTAGTGTTACAAATATGTGATTAATTTATATTCTATAATATTATATTTTTTAAAATTATATTTAAATAATTAAAAAATTTAGTATTCAAAATGTAAATATATAGAATTATAAATTTAAAATAATTAAATAAGAATAATTTAGTATTCAAAAAATTGCTAGGCAGCAGTGGGGAGCCACGTGGGAGTGGAAGAGGGAGCAAAGAGAAGCAGTTTCGAATGATAAGGGAAAAGTGGGAAAGGGAGAGGAAAATGAGGGGGAGGGAGAAGGAAATCTGGGGGGGATGATATGGCGGGACACGTCAGTGATGTTAATGTAAAGTTGAAAGTGATTATCCGACAAAAACGCACGACACGTGTTGGTTGGGTGAAAAGAAAGAGGACAAAGGCCACATCAATTTGATAGTGTTGTTTTTTTGGGCAAAAGCCAAGGTATTTGTGTAGTATAGGACAATGAGTAGTACTGCAAACTTCAAGGTGTCCCTCACAAAACCCACCACTGTTGCTTTTTCTAATCACTAACCATTACTACTCCTCTCATCACTTTTGTAGGTTTTTTTTAGAGGGCTTTCATTCTAGTGCCACCTAGTGGTAGTAATAGTGTCACATTTGAAGTCACAAACTCGAAAATGTAAATTGATCTCTTAATTCTTGGCTTTGACTAATACAAGTTTTAAGTGTCTGATCCACTCCATTAGTTGTCCAGTTACACTTCTCATCTCCCATCAACGTCTCAAACAAACCACCATTTTCTTCACAACATCGCCTCACCATGTTGCTTTATAAAGTGGACATGAGTTAATCATCATCTTTGAGACTCATTTTGTATGTATATAATAATTACGATGGACTTCTTCCCGAGATTTTCCTTCTGCTGATTTTATCAATGCATTTTACTCATTAATTCTTGATTAAATCAGTCTAGCTGATCCTTCTTGAATTAGCCTAACTCAATTAAGAACGGGGGCCTTAAGAATGAATTAGATGAAGTGATTACAATAAACTTCCATCATTACATTTTTATGGCATCAAAGTAAATAACATTATTAATACATAATAATTGACTAATTTTTTTAGAAAATTAGACTGTCTTTTTTTTTTACATTTTAATTTCACATATGTAATGTAAGGGTTATATTTTCTGTTTTAGAGCATTTTTATTAAAATTTCACAAATGATCAATATATATTCTTTTATTTGTCAGTTTTTATCTCCTTTATCTATCCGACTTTCTCTCTCTACACTCTCTCTCCAACTTGAATTGTTTAATAAAATAGGCTGTTACAACTTAAACGTAACGTTATTTTATTGAACATGTAATAAAACAACTAATTATAGTTGTTTTAATCAACAATTAACAGGAAAATCAGGATGAAATTATTGTGAAAGATAGAGTTAGATTACTTTTGTAATTCTCAAATTTGAGCTCAACTTTCATTATGTTTATAGATAGAGACGCATCATTAGTTTGTATGAAACATAATTTTCAATGAAAAGAAACGCTAATGGTAGAAAGATATCATTTTAAATTCTCTAAGATCAACAAGTTTGAGTTCGATTTCTGATGGATATAAATAAAATGACATTAAAAAAAAGGTTCTCTATGACAAATGTATGCGACTGTGTATACTTGCTTGCCATGAGCTTTTCAATGCACAATTGTCTAAAAGGGGAAACACTATTACATAGGATCATTCAAAACCAAGCTCGATCGAGGCAATTTACAAGAAATTCATGTAATAGCATTCTCATTAATTTCTGTGTTTCCCTCATATGGCCTATTGCCGAGTCCATGTGGAAAATGAGCTGAATTATTTAAATCAATCATGTTAAAGTAGGAACAAACATCTCTTTCCACTTTGTTCCTCAAAATGTATGGATGCTATCGATATTCTAATCGCTAATTATTTTATGCGCAAGTGTTCAAATGATTACATTTGACTCTTTTTGATAAAAAAAACTAAGCTATTTAATTTTATTTCATTCAATTTATCATATAATTTCATTGGTAATTTAGTATAATTAATTCCAAATTTATTTTTAAATTTAATTTATGCAAAATTATCTTTTAAAGGTCATTAGTTACAAAAGAAAGAGGACGAAAATTCTATTAAACTACTTTTGTTGTAGGATAAATCCCTTAATGATCATCAAACCTATACCCTACCGAATTATTCTTTGTTTTGGACTAATTGTTAATTCGGACGATTTTACCTTAAAAGGCGTTTTAATAGATTGAGAGATGAAATTGTCTATAAATGACTATTGATCTTAACTCATAATTGACATGAAAATTATAGCACAAACAATAGCTTCCTCATGTTAAAACTAAGGGTATCCCTCGACGACAGAGATCGCCGCCTCGTTTTGCAACCCTCGTTTGCTTCTTCATTTCGCGCGTGTCGTCTGCTTTTTCATTCGGCGATGGAAGGACGATAACTAGAGTCTAAAAAACTTAGCTACCGCCGTCATGAAAAGGAGAGTTTTGTTATAAAAAAAATTATATAATAATTCTTAATTTTGAATTGTACTCGTTTAATACTCATTTTATTCTTATTTGTACTCATAATTTTACCGAATAATAAATAAAATTAAAATATTTTTTTAAAAATTATTTGTTGTACTTTTTGTTGGTGTTTGTTTGTTCTCACTTTATTGTTGTATTAGTTTTGTACCTATTTTGCTCTCGTAGTTAATACATGATCAATTTTTGACA
>CAODLS010246597.1:0-44314 GCA_948243855.1 Flueggea neowawraea
ATATATATATATATATATTCTATTGAAGAACGTTGTCACATTCCTTGAATTCGATAGAGATAAAATTTAGATGCAACTGATGGGGATATTCATAGGATTTTCAACTTTCAAATGAAGTTCAAATCTGGATTTAAACAAAAAAAGAAAGAATGTAAAATCGGTTTAAATGAGAAAACTTAAATGAATAGAACAAGAGATAAATATCTATGAGATTCAATTAATGATAAAGGTGAATTTTAAAAATAGATTGAAAACAAATTTGTCAAGATTAACAAATTTAAAACAATTTCAGTATGTATGATATGCGGATTTTTGTTAAAAATAAAAAAATGTGAAATTATATAAGGGGAAATTATGATGGCGTGCCTAAGGATAATAATATTATCCAATTGCGCCTCTAAGTTTCAAAATACTCTTACTGCGTCCTAAACTTTAACTCCATTTGTTCAAACTAATGGACACGTCAGATTTAATAACGTGACAAGTGAGACACATAAAAATATAGTTGTAATGACTATTATGACCTCATTCTTCTTTCAAATAAATTCACTCACCCTCTTTAACCTTCTCCCAACCATTTCTCTTCTTCCTCTTGTCGATCATATTTGACAAGGATGAAAAATTTCTAATTAGTAATCAAAATGAATGAAAAGATGGAGAAACAGAGAAAGCAACTAGAAAATAAAGCAATAACTATTGTCGAACAATACCAAATCCATTAAAAGAACTTCACGAATCTGGACAAAACTCATTCTTACAGGCATTTTATCAAACATGTTATGTGCTGCATCAAACCACTATATCTTAGCGCATTCTAGCCATGTAATAGTAATAAGTCCATCGTAGTAGATGAAAGCAAAACATGATTTCATTATAGATTTATATTACAATCACACCAAAAAAAGCAATCAGTACAATTAGCACACAAATCTATCGAAGTGCATTCACATAACCACATCAAAGAGTCATTTTCCATTAACTAAAATATAGCACCATCGCCATATTAAGATGCAACCCTCACCTTCTTCCTCTCCCACCTTATGTTTGTTGACCTACCAATAAACCATGAACCCATCTTCCACATCCAACTAACCATAGCCCATCAACCCCCTGCCCCGCCCCCCGCCTTGACCTTGTATCCTGAAACCAAAAACCTAGATTTGGTGTGCCTGTTCGACAAAGAAGGGGAAGCGATTAGAATCCCCCATGATTCCAGGAGATACAAATCGGCTTCCTTTTTGACTTCTCCTATTAGAATCCCCCGGGGCTCCGCTTGCAACAATGAGAGTTGGAGAAGTTAGGGTTAGGTTTTTTGGAAGCGGGACTTGAACGGAGTTACGGTTTCAGAAGCAAGAGTTGAATGGAGTTAGGATTTCGTGGAGAATCTGAACAACGAGGTAGTCACTTCCTTGGAGAGCTTCTTCTCGGCTCTAGGCTTCCTCTCGGTTGGAGCCTTCTCTGTTGGCTTCTTCTCAGTGGGCTTCTTCTCTGCCGTAAAATTTAGATGTAAAACTAAATAATGAGCATGTAAAATTAGATTATAACAGAAATGATTACATTCAACGGGAGAACATACCAACAACGTGAAGGACTTGCATGGTGAATATATATATATATATATATATTCTATTGAAGAACGTTGTCACATTCCTTGAATTCGATAGAGATAAAATTTAGATGCAACTGATGAGGATATTCATAGGATTTTCAACTTTCAAATGAAGCTCAAATCTGGATTTAAACAAAAAAAGAAAGAATGTAAAATCGGATTAAATAAGAAAACTTAAATGGAGAGAACAAGAGATAAATATCTATGAGATTCAATTAATGATAAAGGTGAATTTTAAAAATAGTTTGAAAACAAATTTGTCAAGATTAACAAATTTAAAACAATTTCAGTATGTGTGATATGCGGATTTTTGTTAAAAATAAAAAAAATGTGAAATTATATAAGGGGAAATTATGATGGCATGCCTAAGGATAATAATATTCTCCAATTGCGCCTTTAAGTTTTCAAAATACTCTTACTGTGTCCTAAACTTTAACTCCATTTGTTCAAACTACCGGACACGCCAGAGTCAGATTTAATAATGTGACAAGTGAGACACATGTAATGACTATTATGAACTCATTCTTCTTTCAAATAAATTCACTCACTCTCTTTAACCATCTCCCAACCATTTCTCTTCTTCCTCTTGTCGATCATATTTGACAAGGATGAAAAAATTCTAATTAGTAATCAAAATGAATGAAAAGATGGAGAAATAGAGAAAGCAACTAGAAAATAAAGCAATAATTGTTGTCGAACAATACTAAATCCATTAAAAGAACTTCACGAATCGGGACAAAATTCATTCTTACAGGCATTTTATCAAACACGTTATGTGATGCATCAAACCACTATATCTTAACGCATTCTAGCCATGTAATAGTAATAAGTCCATCGTAGTAGATGAAAGCAAAACATGATTTCATTATAGATTTATATTACAATCACAATAAAAAAAGCAATCAGTACAATTAGCACACAAATCTATCGAAGGGCATTCACATAACCACATCAAAGAGTCATTTTCCATGAACTAAAATATAGCAACATCGCCATATTAAGATGCAACCCTCACCTTCTTCCTCCCCCACCTTATGTTCGCTGACCTACCCATCAACCATGAACCCATCTTCCACATCCAACTAACCATAGCCCATCAACCCCCGCCCCGCCCCCCGTCTTGACCTTGTATCCTAAAACCAAAAACCTAGATTAGGTGTGCCTGTTCGTCAAAGAAGGGGAAGCGACGACAAAAAAGAATCAAAATTTGGCATTGAAACAAACAAAAAAACTGATATTTTCTCATGACGGTGACTTATCCTGGTTTGGGTTAGCGTTTCAGAAATGATGAGTGAGAGAGACGGTGGTTTTGGTTAGAAAGAGAGACGACGAGTGAGAGAGACGGAGAGAGAAAAAGACAGAGAGAGAGAGAGAGAGAGAGAGATAGGTGGTGGAGGCGAAGAGAGGCTAGAGGGAGGGCAAATGCAGTGGTGATGTGGAGTTTGAATTTGTGGTAGAGTTTGAGAAAGAGTGAGACGATGAGCGAGGGAGACGGAGTGAGAGAGACGGTGATTTTGGTTAGAAAGAGAGAGACGGAGAGAGAAAAAGGCAGAGAGAGAGAGAGAGGTGGTGGTGGCGAAGAGAAAGAGATGGGAGGGAAACGCAGAGATATGAGAGAAAAAGATACACATGAGGAGACGGGAGAATTAAACGGACACCAGAATATTGATACTTTTGCATTTTTTGTGACGTAAAATTAACACCTTTAATTCTTAGTTACGTAATAAAAATTTTTTAAAAATTTAGTGACGTAATCAGATAATATAATTATCCTCGGAAATACCATCGTAATTGCCCAATTATATAATGAAGACACGTGGTGCAATTTGGATGTTAATGTCAAACGTTTTTGTACACTAAGTTTGTGTGGACGCGAATTTCATGTGGTAAAAGCTTTTATTAAAATTTTAAATAATCATATAAACATATGATTAAATTAAACACAAATAGAAATACAATAAATAAAATAATTATAATAAAATAAATGCTATTTAAAATAATTTTGGCCTTTATACAGCTAACCTAGTACAATACCAAAAGAATAGTTTGGTATAAAAATCAGAATAAAATGTTAAAAATTAATTTGCAAATTTGGTCCGATTTAACAAAACCACGTATTAAAAGTTAAAACCTTTCCTAACCCATTGTTTTATGAATTAAAATTTATAAATTTGCTACGATATATCACATATGCTATACAAAATTGTGTGCTCATACATGTAAATTTGTATAATTATAATGCACCATTCATTCTGTTATACCATAAATTAACGATTTAATTGCATTTCAATATAATTTTTAAAATAAATTAAGATGAAAATGATCTTTACATTGAATTAAATTTTAAATTTTATGATAAATCAAAATTGAGATAAAAATAATTCAGTAAACTTATTTAATAATAAAAATATATGGTAATAATTAAAATTTAAAACAGGGATAATTTTTTTCCAGTAGTAAGTAGTTATAAATAACGTTAATACTTTCAGGAAGATCAAAAAATTGAAAATAATATAAGCTATTTCTAATACTCATTAATTCATCAGTAGCAATTGCTTATTACGTCCTAAATATTTTTATATTTAGTTTTTTGTGGTAATTAATAATCAAATAAAGAAAATAAAAAAATGAATGGATTAAGATTTTATTTTTTTATACTTTATGAACCTCAAAATTAAATTGTTTATTCACACAAATCCATCCCATATTTGGTGAATCTAATCTAAAATATAAAAACACTATTAAACAAATATAAATTCATCAAATAAAATTATATAAAACAAACTTATAACTGTCATCACCATAAGTAACAACATAAAATTACATATCTTCAATAATATTTGTATAGTCAACACTTTCAACTATACATGTGTAATCAAAAGTCAATAATAAAACAACGAATAAAACTTATATGAGAATAGAAAAGGAACTTATCAAAAGAAAAAGAAAGAAAATAAAAAAAAAACAAAGGTTACCTAAAGATTGATATGTTTAGCTTGAGCTATATATATATATATATATCTCGAAATATAAATTTTAAATCCTTTTATCTTGGCAATTTAAATTCAAAATTATTAGTTTCATAAAAATTAGATAATAGTTAAAAAAATTTAAATTAATCAGCTTCTGCTTAGAAATTTGGACCCTTATTGTTTGGCAACCTTCTTCAAGATAATAATAAAATAAATATTTAATTTTTTAGAATTTCGAAATCATTATTTACTGGAAATTATAATATGATTTATTGTGATAAGTATCTCATCATCAATCACTCTTTAATTTGATTTAAAATTTTTATTTTGACTGAAACTAATTACTAATCATATAAATTAAATAAATTAATTAAATAAAAAGTGAAAATAAAAAAATTAAACAAGATATATTTGTCCAAAAATTATAAACAGGTTATAAAAAATGGTGTGCATACGGAAAAAAATGTAGCTGAATAAAAAAAATAAAATTGTGATTGGATTTAAAATTTTGATTTAGAGAATAATCTATGTCAATATAATACACGTGATTGGATTTTTTAAAACGATTAAATGAATGTTAAAATAGAGATTATATTTATTCAAAAAAAAAATAGAGATTGTCTTCTTATTGTGTCATTATCTAAAAAAGTTTATCAGACGTAAACATATTTTACATGTCAATTGTTTGAAAAAATGGCGTGCAAAAAAAAACTAGTGACACATGTCGATAAGACACGTGTTGAAATCTAAATTGACCACATGTCGCTTTCTTAATGGTCAAAGTCGACCGATACGAACGCCACGTGTCACGATGATGTGTCTGACACGTGGCAACTATGTCATGTATCACCATATCAATGGTTAAACTTAATGACGCATTGGGCCAGTCAACATACAACGTGTTGCATCCAGGTGACGCCACGTGTCACATACAAATATCGCCACGTGTTAGAGTAACACGTCCACGTGTTGACGCCATATACGTCCACGTGTTGACGTTGCAGGAAGCCACTTGTCGCGACTGCACAAAGCCACGTGTTGATATATAATTCCTCCATGTTTTGCGCAGTTAACTTTGACCGTTTGACCTTGTGCCACGTGGCGAAATGTGATTAGTACGTGTGTCTTTCCCTGATCCTTCTACCGCTGCCACTTGTCGCGATCCGAGTGATCCGCGTGCAACCAATAGAAATGTGTCACATCATCATTTCTTATCAGATGAATAAATTTCATTTGGGTATCCTCACTCAGTATTTTTCGATCGGATTTTCGTCAATTTGACGACCTTTCCAATGGAATTTCGAGACAAAATTTCGGAAGGAAACGTTTTTGAGGTCGCTGATCTCAAATCTGTTGTCGAAATTTTAAAATTCTAACTTTCAAAATTCGACTTCGGACGGACTCAAGCCAAAAACGACGTTTGAGATAGAAAGTCAAATACCAAAAAATCACAGTATGCATCCTAGACATATACCAATAATATTTTTAAAACATATCTCAAAACCTTGTGTTGGCTCTGATACCAATGAAGAAATCATATACCGGTTTAACTAATAAACAGTATAATAAATAGGTTCGACTTACTAACCTCGATTCCAGCGGAAGCTTGTAGCAGAGCAGAACCAGTTCTATGTTGGTTTTGCGAGCAAACCACGGTTGAAAATTCAACGGGAGTGCCCGGCTGTTTTGCAGTCTAGATGCCACACGTGATCTGTATAGGACTCAGGACAGAGGTCGAACCTCTCTCTTTCTCCCGGTTGAGAGCTCTCTATCTCTCTCTCTTTGTGTGTGTGTTGGTGTTGAATGAGAGGAAGGGACAAAGCTCCTTATATAAGCCTCTAACGAGCCTAATGGGCCCAACCAACCAATTTCATCCCTAACTCAATTGGCCTCGATTTACGTCCCGGTTCACACCCTGACTAACCGAGTTTGATTCTCCTCAATTGGACTTTCCAATTGGTCTCGATCCACGGTCTCTGTTCACACCTCGATCGACCGAGTTCGGTTCACCCATCATGGGCGGACGACATTTTCCAACATAAACAAATTGTCATTATTGTAATAAATTCAAATTTAATATATTTATTATGTATAGATATCTATCACAACACTTAATCAATCACTCCTTAATTTGATTTAAAATTTTTATTTTGATGGAAACTAATTACTGATCATATAAATTAAATAAATTAATTAAATGAAAAAGTGAAAATAAAAAGAAAGGTATATTTGTCCAAAAATATAAAAATATTATAAAAATGGTGTGCATACAAAAAAAATATATCTGAATAAAACAATAAAATTGTGATTGGATTTAAAATTTTGATTTAGGGTATAATCTATGTCAATATAATACACGTGAGTGTATTTTTTAAAATGATTAATGTTAAAATAGATATTATCTTCTTATTATGTCATTATCTGAAAAAAGTTATCAGATGTAATCATATTTTACATGCCATTTATTTGAAAACTTATTATCTGAAAATTTAATTACTTTACGTGATTGTAATATGATAAACAATTGTCATCATCCTAATAAATTCAAATTTAATATATTTATTATGTATAGATATCCATCACAACACTTAATCAATCACTACTTAATTTGATTTAAATGTTTTTATTTTGATGGAAACTAATTACTTACCATATAAATTAATTCCAGTTAAAAAACCATATAGATTAATTAAATAAAAAATTGAAAATAATAAAAATAAAACAATGTGTATTTGTATAAAAATTATAAAAATGTTATAAAAAATGATGTGCATGCAGAGAAAAATGTAGCTGAATAAAAAAATAAAATTGTGGTTGGATTTAAAATTTTGATTTAAGGTATAATCTATGTCAATATAATACACGTGACTGGATTTTTTAAGAGATTAAATGAATGTTAAAATAGAGATTATCTTCCTATTATGTCATTATTTGAAAAAAGGTTATCAGATGTAATCATATTTTACATATGTCATTTATTGGAGAACTTATTATTTAAAAATTTAATTATTTTACGCGATTGTAAAATGATAAACAATTGTCATTATCCTAATAAATTCAAATTTAATATATTTATTATATATAGATATCTAGCACAACACTTAATCAATCACTCCTTATTTTTATTTAAAATTTTTATTTTGATGGAAACTAATTACTAACCATATAAACTAATTAAATAAAAAAAGTGAAAATAAAAAAATAAAACAAGGTATATTTGTCCAAAGATTTAAAAAAAAAGGTTATAAAAAATGGTGTGCATGCAGAGAAAAACGTAGCTGAATAGAAAAAATAAAATTGTGATTGGATTTAAAATTTTGATTTAGGGTTATCAGATGTAATCATATTTTACATAAGTCATTTATTTGAAAACTTATTATCTAAAAATTTAATTACTTTACGTGATTGTAAAATGATAAACAATTGTCATTATCCTAATAAATTCAAATTTGATATATTTATTACGTATAGATATCTATCACAACACTTATAAAGGTGATAAATAATGAAAATAAATTAAAATGATTATTTAGAATTGGAAAGAGGGATAAAATTGTTCAAAGAAATTTTACCCACATCTTCATTTTTATAAGTATTATGATATATATATATGAAAGAATTCACTACCGGTCTAGCTGATGAACAATAAAGAGCAGGTTCGAGTCGCCTAACCTCGTATCAGCAAGGACATCAGCGGGGCAGCAGTATACTGTTGAATCAAGTTTCTGATTAACATAAAAACTCCTAAATTTTGATAAAGTAACAAAATAATTGAAATAGTTAAACTAAGCATGTTCCTCAAATCTCCAAGAACATTAAAGAATGATCCATGTACTTTAAACTAAGACCTATGCACGTTGATCAAAGATAAAGATGCATCGAGAAGTCAGAGATGGACGCTATGCGCACAAGAGCTCATGCTATGCGCATAGAATAGGTGTTATGCGCTTAGAAGACAAATGCAACGCACGTAAATGTTGTGATTCGGTCAAGAAGAATGGATCAATAGCCTACTGTACGCATAGGAATAAGTGCAGTGCGCGTAGACGGGGTACAATCAGAACAACAGAATAGATCAGTATATTGCTATGCGCATTGACATAGACCCAAACACGTAGTAACTAGCTTGGTATAATCAGAAAATCAAAAAAATTCACAAAGTCAAGTTGCGGCATGCTCTATCCCAGTTGTGTCCGCTTCAAATGATCAGGCTGCGCACACAGAACATACTTCTATGTACGTAGACGAGGAAAATATCTGTCTGACTGAATAATGCCAAAATCTGTTACATGGTGCCAGGATACCAATGGGAATATTATCTGACATGAATTCAGAAAGCTTCAAAACAATGAATCATGAACAGAGAATCAAGTCTCAGAAGATGTCACAACAAAGGTGAGCTGTGCTACCTGACAAATAACAGACGCTCTTCGGTTTTGAAATTTTTGAATATCTTCTGACACAGTTACGGGGAAGATCAAAGACATAAATATTGAAGACTCGACTACG
Source organism: Flueggea neowawraea (assembly GCA_948243855.1). Classification (NCBI taxonomy): domain Eukaryota; kingdom Viridiplantae; phylum Streptophyta; class Magnoliopsida; order Malpighiales; family Phyllanthaceae; genus Flueggea; species Flueggea neowawraea. Next base: position 9,091 of record CAODLS010246597.1, read on the forward strand.
TACACAACACTGAGTGCAGCACACACAGCATTCAAGCTCTGCGTACACAGATAAAGGTACTAAGCACATAGTTACTTCTTGATCTAAAACAATGGGTACTAGAAATCAGGCTATGCACACAGAAGGAATATCGTTGCACGTAACACTCTGATAAAACCATGAACTACGTACACAGTACACATGGTACGCACATAGCAAGGATTGGCGTCATTAATCTCATCAGTTTTGCATTTCTTACAACGGCTGTTTTGGTATGCACAACGACTAGTTTTTTTAGGAATGCCTATAAATAGACGTTTCAAGTCATAAGGTAAGAAGAAAAATCTTAGAGAGTGCCTAAAAACTTTGAAAATCTTCCCATTGCATTCTTACTTTGTTCTTGAATACTTACATACCAACTGATCTGTAGATTTGCTATCTTATCATTGATTTGGTTGAACAACACTGTCATTTAGCTGAGAATAGTATTGTACTCAAGGTTTGTTTGTAAAGCTTGAAAAGGGAATAGGTTTGTCTTGTTTGTTACTTTGAAAAACAAAGGAGCGTGATTTTCTTGTTTTGACCAGCAAAAAGCAAGATGTAAAATGTTGTCTTGTGATCCTGAAAAATAAGAGAGTGTAAACGGTTTTACCTCCACCCGAAAGTAGGAAGAATAGTGGATTCAAACTCTCTAGTGAACTAGAGGAGTGGACGTAGGTCAAAGAGAACCAAACCACTATAAATATTGAGCTTTGTTTCTCTATACTTTTACTCCTTATTTTTGTTCTTTATTAAGTGGTAGTGTTTTGGATTTAGCTACTGTTTTGATTTGAAAAATATTTGCAAAAGCTTTTTGAGATATTATTTTTAGCAAGAAATCCAATTCACCCCCCTCTTGGATTGTCATATTGGGATTACATTGTTGACATTGATGATGAAGATCAGGCTATGTTTCTGTTGCATTAGTTGCTTGAGTCATATGAGAGTTTTGTTGATACTATCATGTATGGTAGAGATTGAATTTCTATTAATGATGTGAAGGATGCTTTGTTGTCTAAAGAACTGAAGAGGTTAACTTCTAGTTCGGGTGGAGACATAGTAGAGTCCGGGTTAACCGTGAGTAGGGGCAATAGAATGGGTAAGAATCATGGTTTGATGTGTTATCACTGTAAAGAGATTGGGCACATGAAAAATAATTGTCCACATAGGAGAAACGGGGAAAATCAAGTGCAGCAGTTGTTTAGAATAATTCTGTGGGATTTGAGGATAATTCTGATGAGGGGGGAGTAGTGAAGTGTTGACTGTTATGCATGTAGATCTGAAGATAGCTGGGTTATTGACACTGGTGTAACTTATCACATGACTTTTTTCAGAAAATTGTTTGATTCTTTTAAAGAATGGAAAGGCATTGTTAAATTGGGAGATGGTGAGAAGCTGAGTGTTGAAGGCAGTGGTTCTTTGAAGATCATGATGCATGATGGGAAGGTCAGAAAACTTGATGCTTGGTATGTCCCTGGGTTGCGAAGGAACTTGATTTCTGTTGGTGCTTTGTCGAAGCATAGTTATAGTTTCTCAGGAAGAGGTAGAGGAATTCAAGTGTGCAAGGGATCTTCAGTTGTGATGAAGGGTAAATTGCGGCATGACATTTACACCTTGATTGACAGCTCGGTAGTTGCTACTGATTTAAAGACTGTTGTGAGTTTTGTTGGAAAACGGGTGGAGTTTGTGATTGAGACTCTGGAACAGGAAAAGATCAATCAGGTTGATTCATAAGGTCTAACAACAAGTGTACCAAGGCATGACAATTGTGTTGGTGATGATAAAAGACCATCATTGGATGACACAGAAAAAGATGAGGGGTGGTGTGTTGTTAGGAGTGGATGGAAAGCTAGCGCTAGTGGAGGCAAGTCCGGGATGGACTTGGTTCATTGTTGCAGGACTTGAGGCCCTTTGGGGTGGTGTGACAGATGAGTAATTCGGGATTCAGAGTTAAACAGGAAAGAAACTTCACTCTAAGGTGGAGAATTGTTGAGATTGGAGTGAATTTCTTGATCAAGATTAAAACCAAAGCCTTAAAGGAAGTGATATAAGCCAAAGAATGACAGATTTGTGAAGGAAAAAGAGTTGTTGGACGGACACAGGGAGCTACACGGGTATGGGACTGACCGTGTAATGCACTGGAGCCGGAAGAGACAAGAACTGGGCGGACACGGCCTTGACCAAGGCCATGTTCGTGCCCGTGTATCGACTTGACGAGTTTTCTGGAGCTACACGGACACAAGGAAATAACCGTGTGTCTTGGGTTTGTGTCCGTGTCTTATCTTCACTGACTGTGTAACAAATTCTGACAGGATTTAGAGTTTCAATTAGGATTTTTCTAATTAGTTTTGACTTGTATTACTTGTTAACTATATAAGGGGGGCTTGGGAACGTCTTGGGGTGCCTTTGAACGCCGTTGTAAGCCATTGTGCTTGTTTTTTACTCTGAATAGTAGAATTACTTGTGCTCTGCCCGTGGACGTAGATCGGTTATTGATCGAACCACGTAAATCTTGTATTCTTATGTGATTGCTCTTTGTTTCCGCGTTTATCTTCTATCGCCTGATTTCCTGACATCTCCAAATGACCAAATTGAGCATCAGTTGAAGCCACAACAGATTCATCTCGTGACTTGAGCTCAGGTTGGAATTTTCTGGTTCGGCTATCTTAAATTAAACAAACTTGGTTAGAAACTCAAAATGTGTATTTTACAAAGATCAAACAAGCAAACTAGTTTTGAAGATACCTGATGCAACAATGCTGTCAGAAAAAATATCTGTCGACTGCAAGTTAGAAAAGGCCCTTGATTCTTGAAACTAGTAAAAAAGATGGACAAAAAAAATCAACTGAATAGTTTCACACAGGACGTTTAAAAATTTGTAAGGTCAGACCTTCGCCTCTGATTCTAGCGTTCCATCATCAATATGAATGCTGCAAGTCACTGGATGTTGACTTGCTACATCAGATTCCGTGAGTGCTGAAGAACTAGTACCAAGTTCTCTTGCAATCCATTGCCATCACTGGAAACAAAGGCCAGAGTATCTGAAGGAGAAAGAAAAGATTCTTCATGACTATTCATGTCAAATGCAACCTGGTAAACAAACATATAGACTCTACTTAATTGGTTTAACAAACAGGCCCCATCAGTTTCTAGCACCGGCAAGCATGGACCAACTACAATATCAAGGGACTGAACAGATTGCGTTTTCCCAGAGTCTGTGGAGGCTATTGTAGCAGTTTCTTTATTTGTCTAAGTAGCAAGACAAGAAGAGACTGATGCAGGAATTTCCTTTCTGATCTGGGGATTCACCTTAGGTTGAAACTTTCCAAAACGCCTAGCTGCAATGGGTACAAATATTAAGCACCCAGATCCCTCCATGAAAAAACAAAAATTAATACAGATTAGATGAACACAGGTTCAAAAAGTAACTTACTAGTGCAAGGATTTAAAGGAACGCCATCCAGATGATCTAAGTCAATCTCCACGGATTCTGTCTAAAATAGAAAATATCTTTAGGATACACGAATTATATAAATACAACATGTATACTGTATAAGCACAAGAAAAGAGAATAAATTCATACCTCTTGGGTTACTTTGGAATAACTATGGCTATAGTCACCATTATCTCCAAATGTTGCAGCCTCAACATGTAGAGCATCCATAGAGTCCATACCCCCATTACTTTGCAGGAGAATTGTGTGCTGCTTCCAAGCTCAATTTTTCATGTGAAAATGAACCCTCTGAATATTCCAAAATATTATTCCCATAAACCTCCAAAGAAAATGAGCACCCTGATCCATTACCTGCAGCAACTGGTTGAAGAGATCCTGACTCGATTATGCTATTAGGCAATGAGGCATGGGAATTTCCCTTGGCATCACTTTGGGGCACCACAGGAACTGATGCAATTGGTATATTTCTTGGCTTTGGTTTAGCTTTTGGTTGAAACTTCCCACCAGCCCGGGCTGTCAAATTAATTAAAACCGAACCACCGATTAACTGCTGCAAATTAAAAGTAATAATGGAAACAGACCAAATGTACAATTGCCTTGAAACAAACCGTTGGTCAAGGCTGGTTCCTATTAAACCGCAAGTGCACGATTGTTCAAGTAGTAAAAATATCGTTCCCATGATAACTATAAATTTATCCACTAAGTAATTTAGTTTGAATTTATTTGAGAGAATAAAATTGAATGATTAATAAAATAAGAAAACAACAAGCATAAACTAAAATTCAAATAATATTTAACAAACAATCAATATCACAAACTAGGAATTAATACTATCAACATTCCTTCTTAGTCTTTCTAATGGATTTAATAATGTTAAGACTCTAGATATCCAATAATTTTAGTTATTCTCTCTTAAGCAATAACTAACTACCGAATTAACTAACAAGAGTGAAATTTGAATCTCTAAATTACTAATTTCAGATCAAGTTATGTCAACTGATACATTAAGCAATCCTTCAAGCAAATAGTTAATCCTCAAGATCTCTCAATGATTCTTAACTAAACCGATGTTTATAGGTCTATTATGCGTCAATTCTCATTGCTCACATAACACAAGTAATCTAATTCAATTTCTCAATCGTAATTAGAACAAGTAATTCAATAAACATCACAAAACTTAATATTAAACCCAAAAGATTAACATAGAAGAAATGCTTCAAGAGTTAATTCCTACAAAATATTTAGTTATCCATAATGACAAAAGTAAATAAAACAATAATGATAAACAATTCCATCACAATGAATGAGTTATAGATAGGAAGAATAAAAACTCTTTGCCGATACTTGAATTCTTCTCTTCGATCTTGACTCCAAGACTTCTCTCTTGATATTCTTTCAAAGTGAATGGAGAATGGAACAAAATGTATAGTGACTTGTGTTGTGTGGTATGATGATGTTCTTCTTCCAAAAGAGGGGTTTTATAGCATTTTTTAAGGTGCCCTCTTAAATTGCCCCATGAATGTATTTCAATGTACCTTAGGTAAGTTACAATTGAGTCCCTCTTTAGTTTCTCCAAGTGAAAACCGTCCTTTTAATTGCTGTCAATTTCTTTTTGGTTGAGACAAATGTCTCAGTCGAGACACTGCATCAGATTTCTTCTTCTCCCAGTTGAGACTTTTGTCTCAGGTGAGACAAAATATGTGCACAACAATACCCTCTTTAATTTGCCTCTTTAAATATACCACCTACATCAAATTTCATTTAACATATAAATAACCTTAATTATCTACTACTTGATCAGTTAAAACCATCATTAAAAATCACTATTAAATACATTAAAAATGGACAAAAACTTAAAACACACATAAAAACACACATTTACTCCAAAACTAACTCTCACAACCTACTGATTCTCACATTAACATATGAAAGAAAGCAGTAACACACATAAACACCAATAAAATTAACCAAATGTTACACTTATCAGTTCCAGAAGTACATCATCAAAAGGATCCAGATCCGAATCCATTATAGAATCCTTCCACACGACAGTGCGCAATCTCCAGCTATATCAGCGTGGCAACTCTGGTCCATTCAAATTGATTGTGTTCACAATCAAAAAGAAAATAAAGAAACTTCTACTTCCTACGACGACGTATGGAAATAAACGAGCAGCAAGTCCATACAAGTCCATACCATATCTTCAAATTTAAAGTTAAAAAACACATAACAAACAGTTTCCAATAGGACAGACACAATAAGGCTACGGTGATCTGTCAAACGAGTGAAAATATCAAAGAGAGCATACTTTTACTACATTAGCTAAGACTACACAGTTGACAACGTCAATGAAACAAGCCGTCATAAAAGTTCGGCTTAAATTGATATTAAGCTCTATGTTGAGTTTAGCAAATCCAGGTTAATAAGTGCAATTCAAGCTAAGAAAACAAAAGGGCCAAAAAAAAAAGAAATCATTACAACCACTCAAAAAGTGACAACAATGGTTTTTTTTTATAAAAATTGCAATACCACACCAACAGCGAAAATCAAGACAGCAACGGAGCTTCAAACACCTGAAAAAACAATCAGAGACATAACCGCCCTTATTGGTTGAGCATTTCAATGTGGTTGACAATTTATCATTAAAACAGTCTGAACAATCACATAATAAAAGTAAAAGGAAAGATGAATCCAGTTTAACAGTTACAGATAGGGTGTAAATGGAGGTATTAAAACTGGGAAACAGAGCACTGCTACGGAGACATTGAACTGAAGTCACATGTAAAGAAGTGGGCACAGTTGGAAACTGACAAACGTTCGCTTTGCTTAATTATTGAATTCACGCATACCAACATTCTACTTCTGTATACATATTGTGAAAACAAAATACGCTTTAATAAAGAGATTGAGCTCAATACTGTACTACATCAAAATAAAGGGAATCTAATTGTCTTAAAAACAAGCTGATAATTGTCTTAAAAACAAGCTGATAACGTCGCAGGTGGAGTTGACGGGAACCGACTTGTCCCTCAGACGAAGTTTAGTAGGGAGAGCCTTTTTACAAGCACGCCAAATGAAGTTCTTCACTAAGTGAGGAATATTTAACTTCCAGAACTTCTTCCAAACCTGGCAGTGGCCTCGGTCCACATCCTCAACACGTCGCAGCACAAAATTTTAGGCAGACTTAACAGAGTAACAACCCCTCTCTTTAAACCTCCAAATAATCTTGTCCTCATAATTCCCCCTAGATAAAGGAATGCTCAAAATGCGATCCTGATCCTGTTGATTAAAAATTTCTCGTATAAGAGCCTCATTCCAGCAGCCGAAACCCGGTACCTTCAAGTCCGCCACATGTATATTTCTTAAGGAATCAGGCAGCACAGAAGAAATGAACGGATTGGTAGAGTCATTCAGCCAAGCCTCCTACTCAACATGAATGGATTTACCATTCCCCACCCGCCACAAACACCCACTCTTCACTAGATCCTTAGACTCTGATATCCGTCTCCAAGAGAAGCTAGGATTGTGTCCAAGTTTGGACTCAAGGAAAGAACATTCCGAGAAATACCTAGCCTTCAATATGCTCGCCACGAGAGTGTTAGGGCTAGTGGTAAGGAGCCAACCCTGTCTTCCAAGCATAGCAAGATTAAAGTCCCTTATGCAACGAAACCCCAGGCCACCCGTCATTTTAGCGGAGCTCATACGCTGCCAGGAAAGCCATTTGATACCACGTCCTTCCTTAGAACACCACCAGTAACTATTTAGCATTCTCTCAATTTCCAAGCATAACTCTTTTGGGAGTCTAAAAATGCTAGAAACGTACATTGGAATTGCGAGCCCAACAGACTTCACCAGAATTTCCTTGCCAGCCCTAGATAGTAATTTGTGATTCCATCCCTGAATTCTGTTCCGTACGCAGCTCTTAATATACCCAAATACCTCCTTTTTATTCCTCCCAACCTCCGTCGGCATCCCCAGGTACTTATCAAAGCTCTCAACATTTGCTACACCCAATCTCTCAGAAACAGTCACCTTCAGACCCTCAGGAGTGTTAGGGCTAAACTTTATAGCCTACTTGTTGAAATTAACAAGTTGACCCGAGGCTCTTTCGTACTTCCATATCACTCCTTTGATTGCCTCTGCCTCTTCTCTACATGCTCTGAAGAACAAGACGCTATCATCAGCAAAAAACAGGTGGGATACCTCAGGTGCCCTCCTAGCCACTCGACATCCATGGATAAGACCCAATCTCTCCTCATTGCGAATTAACGCAGAAAGCCCTTCAGCACACAAAATGAACAAGTAGGGGGACAAAGGGTCCCCTTGTCACAATCCCCTTTGTGGAATAATGGGACCAAGCAACCCAATCTCAGAATGCACCCAGTATCGAACAAATGAAATACAACTCTAGATAAGTTGCCTCCACCTTGCAGAGAAACCCATAACTTCCAGCATCCTCATGAGAAATCCCCATTCCAATCTATCATAAGCCTTACTCATGTCTATTTTTAAGGCAGCCACCCCAGTTTTGCCCTTAGTTTTCCTCTTAATGAAGTGTTGTATCTCAAAAGCGATCAAGATGTTATCAGTGATAAACCTGCCAGGGACGAAGGCGCTTTGAGATTCCGAAACCAACGACCCAATAACACCTTTAAGCCTCATCACCAGCATCTTCGAGATAATTTTGTAGAATACCTGACATAATGAAATAGGTCTCAGCTCACCAATACGCTCCACCCTCTCCACTTTGGGAATCAGAACGATAATTGTGTCTCCAAGGTCCTCCGGGATTACTCCACTCTCAACAATACTCAGACAAGCAGACGTCACCTCCCCACCGATGATATGCCAAAACTTCTGAAAGAAACAAGGATTCAGCCCATCCTTTCCAGGCGCCTTGTCGGGTGCATGCTAAATACAGCCTCTTTGACGTCAATTGCAATGAAAGGAGCTTCAAGGACACGGACCTGTTCCTCGCTTAGCTTCTTATCAACACAGTGGAGAACCATGTCCTCGTCAGTCCCTGCAGAAGAGAAAAGATTAGTAAATTAGCTCAGAATATGATTCTCCAATCCCTTTATGCACTCCCATTTGGTTCCCTCATCATCAAGAAGGAAATCGAAATTGTTCCTCCTCCTTCTCGCCGAAGCCATGGCATGTAAGTATCTAGAGTTTCTATCACCATCTTTCAACCAAAATAATTTAGATCGCTGCTTCCAATAAATCTCCCTTTGCTGAAGAGTTCTCAGATAGTCATCCCTACTCTTCATATATTCATCGACATCCTCCAAAGGCCTAGCACCTCTCTTCTCCTTCATGTTCCTTCTCAGCTCTTTAATCTTCATTAAAGTTCTCAGTATCCTTTGACCCCCACGAACCGAAACCTCTAGCACAAGGATTCAGTTTCTCTCTAAGACTCGAACTAGTGTTCTCCGCCCATAGATTTTTAAACAAATCCTCCCATCCCTCCTTGCGGACCCAAGCATTCTCAAAACGAAAATACTTCTCCCTCCAGAACTTCAGCTTCGGCTTGGTTTCCAACAACACCGGGGAGTGATCCGAGCATGACCCTTCCAAATTAAAAACCTTTGCTCTCCCAAACCAGCTCTTCCACCGAGTGCATGAGAAAACACGATCCCGCCTAATCTCTACCGAACTATTAGTGCCTCTGCCCCTCTCCCATGTGAAGTCATACACCACAAACCCAAGATCTTCAAGACGACACTCCGCAATTGCCTCACGGAACCCCTGAATTAAATAAGATGGGTAAGGGGCTCCTCCCTCTTCTCACTCTGGCACAGAATGTTGTTAAAATCACCTCCACACACCCACGGCAAGTCAGACTCCCTCGCCAACCTACGCAACAGTTCCCACGATTCTCTTCTGCGTGTTCGATCAGCAACGCCATAAAACCCGGTAAGCCTCCAGAGTCTCTCCCTTTCCCACAGGATCGTAATGTCAATATGGTGTTGAGAAGAACTTAAAACAGAAACGCCGATGCTACTATCCTAAAACAATGCCAGCCCCCCACTTCGGCCCAATGGTTCCCCCCAAAAAGCACCCTCAAAACCCAATCATCTCTTAACCCAGTCCACCCTTCAACCCAAACAGAAGTTTCAGATAAAAAAACTCCTATGGGCTTATACTTCTGGACTAAGTCCAGTAACACCTAAACTGCACATGGGTTGTCCAGCCCACGACAGTTCCAGAATAAGAAACTCATTGTTCTCGGTGGGCCTCGCCATCCACACCAGCACCCGCCTTTGGGCCCTTTTTTGTCACGGTCCGCCCTGACACAATAGTCTCTAACCTTTCCCTGGCTTCAGCCACAAAACCCACCTACCATTCACATTCTTGTTCCCATCCGGCTTGGCCTCTTCCATCCTCCTCCTCTTGGACTCCCCAAAAATAATACCCTCCTCTGGGCCTTCTGGCTTCTCCACTAAGGCCGAAATATGAAGATTCTTTCCTACCTCCAAGCTGCCCTCACTCACCAAGCCCGAGCCATCCAGTTCCAATCCTGCCCTTTCACCATCGTCACCTTTCTTGGAGCTTTCACCCTCATTAATTGCAATAGTCACCTCAGCCGTCTCTTCCACACGCCTCCCAGTTTGCCCACCAACTCATCTACTTTCCACGTCAGATTTCTTCTTTAGGACCTTTTCGTCACTAACCTGCCCTTTCGTCCCCTTGGCGACCAATCAACTCGCCTTTTGAGTTCCTCAACCAAGCATTCTGAATGATAGCTGAACCTGTGGATGAAGGAGCTCGCAACCAAGCTCCATACCTCTTTATCTTCGCCGCCTTAAGATCATCGTAAGGGATTCTACAAATCTTTCATTATGGCCTAGGACACCACATATACAACAGAAGACGGGTAGTTTTTCATATTTAAAATGAATTTCCTGCCAAGCACCATCCATTTTCCTGATCTTAGTCTTTTGTTTTAACGGATTCGTGACGTCGATCGAGACCCTAACCAGAAAAAAAGTTCCTCCGCCCCCCCTTCGAAATTCTTAGGATCTGTCTCAATAAATGTTCCAATCAGATTTTCGATATCTCTGCACTCATTCAGACACAAACCCTACTGGTACTCTATGGAGTTGAACCCAGAGCTCAACATAATTTGGTACCACCTTCAGCGAGTCCTAGTCGACACCCAAACGTTGCCACACAAGAAGCTGGCGATCAAAGGTCCAAGGACTCCCGTTCACCACTCTTTTAAGATCCAACTCATGAAAAAACTGGAATAAGAAATTGTCATTTGGAAACCTCGTAATACAAATCCCTTTGACTGGACGCCAGAGCTTAGAGAGAGTATCCACCATTGAATAATAGTGGACACCTCGGTCAGACAGAAATCGTCGTATCATGCACCACTTCCTCTCGCCGTAGTCTCCCGGGGTAGAGATGTCCGATTCGTCCACCAATCCCTCCGTGTCATCCTCATTCAAGTCAAGCCTTTCACAATGAGATTCCAAATTCTCCTGTCCGACCATAAGACGATTGGGTCCGGTAATGACTACCCGAACTACACCCAAAAGCACCACTGGAATGAAATGGAACTAGGGGACATAACTGACAGTAGGTAAAGTCAAGTGTGAGTGAGGGTATGAGCTTAAGAGACCTCTAGTAAAAGTAGGACAAAAACCCAAGAACCTTGTCAATAGACAAGACAAAGAACACGAAGAACTTGTCAATAGACAAGACAAAAGCCTAATCGCTAGACTATAGTTGATGTTGTTCATTAACATATATCAATGATGAAGATTTTGCAGTTTTATTCGCCTGTCAACTGGGAAATCCATTATATAACAACCACAAGCAATCCTAACATAACCAACACATTGAGGTTCCATTTAATAATGACAACAATTTTTCAAATGACTAAAAGAATGTACCTAACTGCTTCTACCTTGAATGCCAATCTAAAATAATAAGATTTATGTAGTGTTAAACCGGAAAGCTTCAGGTTCAACTAAAATTATCAGAAAATAATTGTCAAATTTCAAAGCAACAGTGAGACAGAAACTATGTCAAATTTCAATTCAAAATAAAAAAAAAAATCACCCAAAAACCTGCAACACACTCTGTTAGAAAACAAAACCCGATGAGAGACGGTGGTGCTGACGAAGAAGAAGAGGAAGCTGTGACTGCGTCGGTGGGAGTAACAATATATCTGCGAGGCACTCTGTTAGAAAAAAAAAACGAGCAAAAGATTTGAGAGAGTTTTTTTTTGCGGGAAAGCAAATACCTCTATAACGGGACGGGGAGCGACGCCAAACACTGAGAACGGGGAGAGAAACAAAGAGTGCCGACAGAGATAGAGTTGGTCGAGCGAGAGCGAGAGAGAGAGAGTGTCGATGGCTTGAGAGAGGTGAAAGCGTGATTGAGAGAGAGGAACGATGGACTGAGAGGCAGAAAGCCTGATAGAGAGAGCGATTTACACTGTTTGGATAAGGTATAAGAAGGGGTAATTTTTTTTTTACCCTGGAATGAAACTTTCATTACTAAATCAGATGAGAATCTGACACAAAACCGAAGTGAGAGCAAAATCAAAAGGTCCTTCCCAAATACAATAAGATGGCAGCCTATTAGCATTTCCAACAAGCTGATGGGCAAGGCCATTCATATTTCTACAAACATAAACAACACTAACATCACTAAGTGATGACAATGGTTTTATAATAAAAAACAATAACACTGAAGTAAGACTCATCCAACTCCGATCCGTTTATAGCAGCCACCAAGAGTAGTGCCTCGGACTCCACAATGATATTTCCCACTCCCATCTCCTTAAGCCAGCTCAAGATTTCTCTTATACAAAGAACCTCAGCGATTTTTGGCACAACAAGAAACGACAAACACTTCATAAAAATGCCAGCAATAAATCCATCCGAGTTTCTAACAACTCCACACATGCCAGAGAGTTTCTCCAAGAAACAAGCAATATTAGTATTAATCTTCAACATTTGGTTTGCTGGGGGACACCAAGAACTAGGCAGGACCTGGGCTTCCCGACCATGAGAAGAGCCATGGTTTCCTATCTTTCCCTGAGCCTCCAGCCATTCAGTTTTCTTCAAAGAACAAATTTTAACAACCACTTCCAGATTTTGAAGCTATTTGACCAGACAACTCCATTTTTATGTTTCCAGATCAACCAGCAAAGCCAACAGAACTACTCAAAGTCATTCAAACCGAAACTCCCACTCAACCTACAAACCCACTCGGCAAAGGAATCCCCCACAAAGGTTCCAATTTTTAGACCTGAAAACAACCAAATCATCCTGGCAAAAGTGCAATCACGGAAACAATGGATAATAGATTCCATTCTTAAACCAAACACATCACAAGTAGCTCCTATATCAATGGATTTTTCAATTAAATGTACCTTAGTAGGAAGAACATTTCTTATGGCTCTCCACATAATGCTTCGAACATGCCCTGGCAACATCATTTTCCACAAACGCTTCCACATGGTATGTTTAGCCCTATCCACAGCCGAGAGATCACCCACAAGAGCTCTATATGCAGACCTTACAGAATACTTGTCATGCCCTTCCAAAGACCACACCAAACAATCACTCTGCATAGTTAAACTTAAAGGAATGTCAAGAATAAGATGGCAGTCCCTTTCATTGAAAATCTCTTGAATTTTCTGTCTATTCCAACTACCATCCCGAATAAGGTCCGAGACAGTAGCACCACTTAAGTCCTGAGGCAGCTCCGTGGTAACATAAGGGTTCAAAGCATCATCCAGCCAGCGATCACGGCCAGTGACAATCGTTTCCCCATTTCCCACTCGCCATCTAGATGATTTTTGAATCAGGTCTTTGGCTTCCATGATACTCCTCCAAGTAAAGCTCGGTCTATGCCCTATATTTGCACGCATAAAATCAGTATTGGGAAAATATTTTGCTTTTAAGACTCGAGTTGACAATGCTTCAGGTGCAGTAACCAGTCTCCGTGCTATTTTTCCAAGAAAAGCAACATTCAATTCTAACAAGCGTTTAAATCCCAAGCCCCCGTAATTTGTAGGCATGCATAACTTCTCCCAGCACATCCATCGAATCCCATGTTTCCCACTAGAATCCCACCAGAAACTATTCAACAATATCTCAATTTCTTCATATAAACCCATAGGGAGGAGAAACAACCCCAACATATAGCTTGGGATTGCAAGGCCCACACTTTTTATTAAGATCTCCTTATCCGTTTTAGAAAGAAAACGTCCATTCCACCTATTCACCACTTTCCTAATTCGCTCCTTAACATAGAAAAACACCTCTCTCTTGTTTCGCGCAAGTTCAACAGGAAGGCCCAAGTATTTATCGAAACCCTCAGCCACTCTAACACCCAGGATGCTGCCACTTTGTGTTTCACCTCAAAGCTACAATTTATACTAAACCGAATAACCAATTTATCCAAAGTTATCAATTGTCCAAACGCCTTTTCATAGTTCTTCAGTATATCCCGAATAATCTCCGCTTCACTAGAGCAAGCCAGAAAGAAGAGACAACTGTCATCAGCAAGAAAAAGTGTGATACTGAGGGAGCCAACCTAGCCACACGACAACCATGTATTAAAACCCCCATTTCCTTTCTCCGGATAAGAGCAGATAGACCCTCCGAGCATAGAATGAACAAATAAGGTGAGAGGGGGTCACTCTGACGTAAACCCCTGCTGGGGGTAATCGGTCTAATCATACCTGCATCAGAGTTAATCCAAAACTTAAAAGAGGTTACACAGTTCATCAATAAATGCACCCATCCTTGACTAAATCCCATCTTCACAAGGATCCTCTCCAAAAACTCCCATTCAACTCTATCATACGCTTTGCTCATATCGATCTTCAGTGAAGCAAATCCCTTTTTCCCTTTCGTCTTCCTCTTCAGATAATGTTGAATTTCAAAAGCGACAAGTATGTTGTCCGTAATAAGCCTCCAAGGAATAAAAGCACTTTGAAAATCTGAAATCAATTGTCCAAGAACTCCTTTCAATCTATTTGCTAGCATCTTAGCAATGATCCTGTATAGAACTCGGCACCGTGAAATGGGCCTAAAATTCGACATGCTCCTAGTATGCTCAAATTTTGGAATCGACACAATAGTCGTCTCTCCTAGCCATTCTGGGATGACACCACTGCAAATAATACTCAGGCACAACTCAACAACATCATTCCCAATAATTCTCCAAAATTTTTGAAAAAAAACGTTGGTTCAAAACGGGTGCATACTGAACAAAGTAGCTTTGACACCCTCTCTACAAAAGGGTGCATCCAACATCTGTTCTTGTTCCTCTGAAAGAACCTGATCAACACATTCAATAATTTCATCAATAACAACACAACCTGTTGAAGAAAACAAAGATTTGAAATAGTTAGTAATAACATCTCCAAGCCCATTGTTCCAGTCTCTCCTAACTCCATTTTCATCACATAACGACTCAATCTTATTTCGCTTCCTCTGGGCAGAGGCCATGGAATGAAAAAAATCTGGAGTTTCTATTTCCATCCCTCAACCAATATATCTTAGCTCGTTGCTTCCAGAACTCTTCCCTTTGTTTCAACACACCAAAAAATTATCTTCCAGCCTTCTTATATTCTTCTAAAAGCTCCGGGCTTGTTGCTCCTCTGAGCTTTGCCATCTCTTTTTTCAACATATTTATTCTGGTTTTGAAACCCATAGAAACCTACGCCCCCAATCACCCACAGCCTCTGCACACCCTCTTAACTTCGCCCATACAAAAACCTTTTCCCTCTTCTCCCACTATTTTCAGACAATATCCACACATCCACTTTCATTTACCCAGACATTTTCAAACCTGAAAGGTTTTGTTGTCCGGACAAACTACTTCGGCCTCACCTCCAACAACAATAATGAATGATAAGAGATAGATCCTTCCAGATTCAAAACCCTTAGATTACAAAAAAAAGTCTCTCCACCCATGATTTGCTAATACCCGATGAAGCCTCTCTTCAACCCACTCATCCGAACATCGACCCCTTTCCCATGTAAATTGATAACCCACCATCTCAAGTCCTCGAGCATGCAATCCCTAACCACTTCTCTAAACCTGTTAAGCAACCATTCAGGTTGAGGAACCCCACCCCTTTTCTCTGATTGGAACAAGAGATCGTTAAAATCCCCACCACAAACCCAAGGGAGATTTGAAAGACTAGCCAAACGACGTAGGAGATGCCATGATTCTCTCCGTCGGTTTCGTTCTGGGCACCCATACCCAGTTAATCTCCACTTCACCCCATCTTCCAGAATCTCCATGTCAATGTGGTTCTTAGACAGACTAAGAAGAGTAACCGTGACATCAGAATTCCAAAACAATGTAAGGCCTCCCCCTCTATTAATTGGGTCGACCCATGAAACACCCTTAAAGCCCATCCTTCTTTTAATCCATTCCAACACCTTTGTTTCAGGGATCAATTACCCTTATCAATTGCCTTCTTAATTACAAACAAATTGCAGCAGGGCTTTTTTCTTAATTTTCAGCCCAATTTTTACACTTGTGGGTCGTTTTTTCTTAGTGCATATGCATTACATTTGTATTTAGTCCCCGACTTTTTGATTTTTGTCACATTCAACCACCATCTTTTCTCTCTCCTTTTCCCCTCTCTTGGTTCTCTCCGCACTCCCTCCTCTCTTTTCTCATCCATTTCTCTCTCCTCCACCGTCTGTGCCTCTCTCGTCCTAGTCGTCTCTCTCCTCTCGACTGCCACTCCCTCCTCTCTCTCCTCACATATCTGCCTTCCTCTCTCTTTTGCCACTCTATCTCTCTCTCATTTTTCTTTTTTTTTCCTCTTGACAGCCGTCGGCCCGCCACGCTCTCTCTTCCGCGACCTCAATCTTTCTTTCTCCACCACGGATCTCGAGATATTCGCCGAGATATGGAGTTCTTCGTCACTCCTTTCTTCACTGAACCTTTCTTCTCTGCATCGGTTCTGGAGTTCTTCGCCACCTTCTCGCATCTGTTGCTTTCTTCATGCTTCGTGTCGGCCGGATCTGGCTTCAGGTGGCATTTCGGTCAGACATATTTCTAGAGGTTGTTTTTGTGTTTGACATTTTAGTCCTGATTTTAAAAAAATACTTTAAGAGTTTAAAAATTGGTTTAAAATTTAAAACCATTCCCTATTTATATTTATTTGAATTTTTAAAAAAAAAATTATTGAGGTATAATTTTGGTTTTTTTTTAAGGTTTATATGAAGTTTACCTATGGTTGTTTTTTAGTTTTTAAATTATTAGGTATTTTAAAAATTCATTTTCATTTTTTCAAAATTTAAAAAAGGTTTAAAAGAGTTTATGGATAATTGATTTAAGTTTTAAAAATTATTTATGGTTTTTTTATGTAAAAGTTTATTTTAAGTTGATATTTATAGACATTGTTATTAAATTTTTTAAAAATTTTATTTTAAGTTGATATTTAAGATAAAAAAAAATAATAAAATCAATTAGGAAAGGACTAAAATAAAAGAAGATTTATTAAAAGTTAATATTAAGTTGATATTTAAATTAAAAAAATAATTTAAAAAATATTATTACAAGTTGATATTAAGTTGGTATTTTAGTTGAAAAAATACTGTAAATAAAAGTTTAAAAGGACTGACCTGGAAAAAAATAAAAATAACAGGGATTAAAATAAAGAAAAGGAATTTAAGCCGATGATGTAAGCAAATCAGAGACTTTCGTTAAAAGTGAGAAAGACCTACGATATGAGAAAAAATCAATGGAGCACAATGAATTTTTCAAAGGTGTTATTTTTGTAATTGGCCCTTGTTTCAGACAAAAAACACACTTGGGTTTTTTTATTACAGACCACATCCGAGAGGACTTGAACTGATCGTGGATTGTCTAGTCCACAACAGTTCCAAAATAAGTGACTCATTTTGGTCGGCGGGCCTGGCCAACACCACCAGCATCAGCCTTGGGCATGTTTTTTTGTCTCGGCCCACTTTGACATATTTAATTCAATTTGTTCTCTCACCGTACCCACCAAACCTATCAGCCCACCATCCCTTTCATTTTGATTAAAATGAAGAAAGGTTTATCACAAGTTAATATTAAGTTGATATTTAAGTTGAAAAAAGTAATTTAAAAAAATTATTGCAAGTTGATATTTTAGTTGAAAAAAGTACTCTAAATAAAAGTTTAAAAGGACTAACCTGGAAAAAAATAAAAATAACAGGGATTAAAATAAAAAAAAAGGAATTTAAGTCGATGATGTAAGGAAATCAAAGATTTTCATGTAAAGTGAGAAAGGATGATTATGATATGAGAAAAAAATCAATGAATTCTACTCTTTGTAATGAATTTTTTAAATGGGTATATTTTTGTAATTGGCCCTTGTTTCAGACACAAAAACACATTTGGGCTTTTTATTATGGACCACGTCCGAGAGGACCTGAACTGATCGTGGATTGTCTAGTCCACGACAGTTCTAAAATAAGTGACTCATTTTGGTCGGTGGGCCTGGCCAGTACCACCAGCACCAGCCTTGGGCCTTTTTTTGTCTCGGCCCACTTTGACATATTTAATTCAATTTGTTCTCTCACCGTACCCACCAAACCTATCAGCCCACCATCTTTTTCATTTTGATTCTGGCCCACCCCATCTACCCTGCTCCTTTTAATTTCGTTTACCTCCAGTCCCTTATTTAAATCCCTGTCATCATTTTCACCTATTGACCTCTCATCCTCAACTTCTATCAGAATAGCGTAACACTATTATTTCTTTCTCCAAAGCTTCTCACATTAATTTCTGACTGCTCAACACAAGTTTCAACATTACTTTTTCCTTCCTCGAGACAACTCACATTAATTATTGGCGGCTCAAATCTGTGCATAATCCCATTAGGAAGATATTCTCCCTCTCCTTCACCCTCTTCCATATGGGTTCTACCTACCACATCATCCTCCATTCTTCCACCCTTGGCCTCTGTCACCTTGAACTGCCCGACAGGCTCCCCATTGAAACTCCGCATATATCTATTCTGAGAGGCAACCACCGTACTCCCACCAATCTTTGCCCTTAGAGTAGAATCATACTTCCGACTCACATTTGGGTTATAGTAGAATTCATGACAGAATCGTTCACTATGACCAATCCGACCACACACAAAACAAAAGCTACGAAGCTTCTCGTATTTGAAAATTATTCAGTGCCATTCTCCTCCGGTCTTTCGAACCCTTATTTGATGCATTAAAGCTTTTCGAGTGTCAATCCTCACCCGGATCCTGAGATACTTTCTCCAACTTCCATCAAAGTTTTTAGAATGAGATGCCACATATTCCCCTATCAAGTTCCCGATATCACGACAAACCCTCTCAGATACAAAACCAACTGGAACTTCATGAAGTTGTACCCAGAATAAAGAGTGGTTCAAAGAGAATGTTAAAGGATTCATATATTGCTCAAGTCTTTCCAAGAGCAGCAACTGCTTCTTGAACGTCCATGGTTCTCCATCAATAACACGCTTCATATGTAGCTCATGGAAGAATTGAACAATGAAATGATTCGGTGCAATATCCTTAATGCAGATACCCTTGACAGGTCTCCACAGGTTTGAGAGTGTGCCAATGACAAAATAGGGGACAAAATGGGGCTCCAGCGATTTGTCTGTCAAGAATCTCCCTACCATACACAGCTCATAATTTAACTGCATGTCTGACTCATTTCCATCATCAACATCCTCACCGAATTCCAAACCCCCTTGCTCATTATCCTCAATGATATTCATTCTCCTACATTCCTCAACCAAAGCTTCCTGGTCAGCCATTCTAGATACAAACAAGATAGGAAGCGACTCAAAACCAATACAAGAACAACCAAACTAATAAATAGGCCTAAAAATATAGAAAGACGACACTTAGACTTATAAATTCAAACTTGTCAAGAGGACAAGACAAAACACTTGCAAGGGAGTAAGACAACAACCGCATTAAATACTCGTAATATAATAAATTCGAAAGACCATCTACCATTAGAAGGGGTAATTAATAGAGGGGAAAGGAATGATAATCACTGCTATGAAAGAGAGAAGGAAAGAAAGGGAAGGAAGAGTTCTTGTTTGAGGGTAAAAAAGAGGAGTTTAATTAATAGATGATAAGATAATGATGTTAAAAGTTAAAATATAAAAATATTCTTATTGAAATTTTGTTAAAGAAATAAATTATTAAATTGTGCCAATCCAAAATAACACCATATTAAGTTGATATTTACATGCATTGTTATTAAATTTTTTAAAAAGTTTATTTTAAGTTGATATTTAAGATAGAGATATATTTCACCACGATTTTCTTCTTCAATACCTAAATCAACCAGAATGTTCCACACTTCATTTTCTGAAATGAGAAGTTTACTTACTGTAACTTTAACCAATTTTGCAGTTAAATTTGTAATAGCTTGGGCAACATTATCAAGTCCCACTTTTAAAAGTGGAGTTTCTTCATCGACTAACTTTCTTGTGTTTTTTGTTCTTTGAAGGCACTTCAACATGATCATCAACTTCGACATATTAAAAATTTCCACCAAGTTGAGAATTATCTAGAGAGTTACCTAAGAGCTTCAACAGAAGAAACTTTTAACACGAATATGTGTTCCGTCAATTGATCCAACACAATCCAAACATATGTTACTTATGAGTATTTTATATTAAAATACATATATCTAAATCTAAAATTTAAGCAAGCCGAAATTATTTTGTTACCTTAAAGTATGGATAAAAATGGGTGTTGTAAAATATTTTTGAAGAACTTCATCATATCCTCTAGGTTGTTTGAGAAACTTGTCCTCTAACTCTATCATAGCAATTAGAACATTATGAAAATGACAACTCACTGCCTCTCCAGATTGATGGAAGAAAAATCTAAGTTTGTGGTTAGTAACATTATGCCCCAATCAGTAGCGGAGCCACCAAGGGACCAGGCACCCACTAGCGTTGGAGGAGCGTCATTAGAGCCCCCATCAAGATGGGTTTCGAAGAGAGCTGTCATTGTTGTTGCTGTTGAAGCTTGGGGAGTGGTGACTAAAAACCCAGGGCATGACCGTGAGGAAGAAGAAGCACAGATAGCTGGGCCTGGGCCTTTTTAAAAAAAATCATAGTGTCCTATGATTTAAAAATAAAAAAAAATAAAAAGCCCAGGGCTTTTAATCATGGTCAGTTAAGACAAAACGTGGTCCATCACTCCATCTCAGAACTCTCCACTAGTCCACTCCAGCCTCCACTACTCCAAGCTGTCGCGCTCTAACTCGCCATCGACACTATTCATGCAAGGTAGATAGTTAGTCGAGCCTTTTGTTTTCTTTATTTTCATATTCAATTTTTATTTTAATTAGGGTTCAGATTGTTGATTAATTCAGTTCCTCTCCCTGCTAGGTTATTTTGTTTGTCATAAATTGTCTTAAATAATTTTGTTATTTGTGATTGAATAGATTTAATTGTTAGATTTGAGTTAGTTAGATGTTTTTAATTGCTAGTTTAATTGATTTGGGGGTTTTTAATTTCTGTGGTTTTTGTTTTTATTTGAACAAGTTTAGGTTCTGAAGCTTTCGTTTTTTGATCTAGGTCATTCAATATTAGCCAAATAACTTCATGCTCTTGTGCCTTCTGTTCTGTGTTCATTTGCTACTGCTGTGAAGATTCAATTGCCTGGTTTTTTTTCATTGCATTATATGAGTCACTTGATCTGTGTAATTGCTTAGAATGTGATGGAATTTTCTCATCATAAGAAATTATGATGCATTGTTTCATAGCTTAGAAGGTTATACCAAAGAATTGTTTATTTTGCAACGTTTTCAAGGCATGATGACACGTCGAAAACAACTGTCATCCCTTAGTTGCAAAAATAGTTATATAATTACTACATGTATTTGAATATTTAATTTAATTTATTTTAATTTTTCTATTTTATATATTTTTTTGTCGTATACATCGCTGAACGAGGAATCTGACTAAGTAGATCCAGCCCCCACTTAGCCAGATTCCTAGCTCCGCCACTGGCCCCAATAAGTAAAATGTCTTTTCCACTTGTTCTTCCACACAGACTCGTAATGCCGGTCTTAGTCCGCCTTTTTTAACTAAGAGATCACATAATCTTATAAAATCATTAAACAATAATACATTAGGCTAATGATTTACGACTAAAGTGCCAATATGTGTAACTTTCACAGTAGTCTTATTAGGCATATTAACAAAGACATTATCAATAGATTTGTATGTGGTAAACCAAGATAGATTACATGCCACATTATCAGTGGCACCACTATTAATAATCCACTCAGAAATCGTGCTTTCATCTCCAAGAGACGAGAAAGAGGCAATCACAACATGAGCCTGGGAAATATTCTAAACAGAAGCATTGTTAGAGTCAGTTGTAAGAGAAGAGTAGGAGAGGTGTGGTGGAGGGGTAGGAAGTAAGCCCTTGTGATCTGTGATGCCAATAGCAGACTGAGAAGATGAAATTGGTGAAGTAGGAAGAAGAACAGTGATATTAGGTGAATGAAACTGAGATTCTGCATAATTGACTTGAACAGATCCTTTGTATCCAATAGGAAAGCCATGTAACGTGTAGCATTTGTCAATGATGTGGCCATATAAACCACAATGTGTACAAAAAGGTCTAGTTCGTGTTTGAAAGCGTCCACCTCTATGTCCATTAAACCTACCAACAGTTCTATTTCCACAAAAAAGGTGTTCCTCGAGAATCAGAAAAAGTTACTGATTTATTCAATAACACTGTAGTTACAGTCACATCAAAATTTGATGAACTAAGTTCCCTTTCCTATTGAATTACTAAAGAGAACGCTTGAGTAATGTCAGGAATTGGTCTCATGAGCATTATTTGTGATCTAACAGCACTAAAACTTTCATATAGTCCTCTTAAACACCTAGTCACCTGATATGTATTCTGATACTGCCTCAAAAGAGATAATCCTCCACATGTCCAATCAAATGCCTCCAAAGGTAATGGACGTAATATATTAAGTTCGTCCCATAGGATTTTGAGTTAAGTATAGTATTCACTTACAGATAATGTTCCCTGCTTAAGAGTTGTTATCTCCTATTGAATAATAGCAATTTGAAACATAACCTATTGAGAAAAATGAGCGGCGAGATCAAGCCAGACCTTTCAAGCATTGTCGATCCAGAGGATGCTTTTAGGAATGGATTGATTGACTAAACTTCTAATCCAAGTGATAGTATTGCAACGGTCCCATGCATGAAAAATTGGATCAGAATTTTCAGGAGCTTTGATAGTCCCATCGACGAATTTAATTTAATTTTTCATTTTAAGAGTCGTAGTTATAGCTCGTTGCCATGAATGGAAGTTAGAGTCATCCAGCAAAGTAGAAACAAGTTGCAGGGACAGATTTTCTTTCGGATGCACATAGTATGGACTTGAAATCTATTCTTCAATTCTTGATGAAGAAGATCCTTCCATTTGTACAAAATTGAGAGACGAACTTGAGAGAAAGACATATATGAAGAGGAGAAATAAGAGTTCAAGTAGAAGAATGAGAGATTAAGTAGGAGAATTTCAGAGAAAAAGAAGAAGAGATAAAGATTTGGTTTCAAGAAAGAAAATTGGCAGCTGAAAGAGAAAATTGTTGTTTGGTTAGCGAGCGAGGTTTAGGTGAAATGTGGTTTCTCTGATACCTTGTAAAGTTTGTGAGGAGGGAAAAAATGTTCTCATTAATTAACTCCAGAATGTACATAAAAGGTATATATAGAATACATTGAGATGACAAAGCAAACCAGCTCATCACAAGAATAACCGTCACTATGACTTAGTTTCTGTACTATGAGCTTGACAATGATGGACGACTAATATATATAGTACGAGATTGTAGAACAAAGGCTAGCAATGGACGATTGTAGGACTAGTTCTACGAGAGAGTTATAGTCTTTTTATAGATGTATTTTTTATATTTTTTTAAAGATTATGATTAGTTTTAGATTTATTCGATGATTATAAATGTGACAATGCATTAAAAGTAATTATGTTGCACATACAATTTTTAATGTGTTGATATTTTTATAGTCTTTAGATTGATTTTAAATCAATCTATACCATTAAAAGATAAATGTTGTTAACCCAAAAAAACCATAAATAAATCCAGTTCTAAGCAGAAAAAAAGACTGTAGGACTAGTTGTCTCCAATTAATCTGGCAGCTAACAATGGGAATTTATTATGATCTTAATGTAATTTAAAAAGTACTGGTTATATACCGACGTAATAAGCTATTTTTATTTAAATCTATATATTGAATAATTATTTATTTAAGTTAACCACAGGTTAGTTAAATATTGTGCAAAGTGTATATCGAAGAGCGTGCCAAATGTCAATTTCATTACCCAAATGTTAACAACTTTTAATATATGAAATGTAATTGTTTGGAAATTAATCTGAAACATTAATTGAATATTTGAATTAATTGTTTTTTTCTTAAAAGTAATTGAAAGGGCATAGCAGGAACATTGAAATATATTATTTCCTTTTAGACAGAATTAACCCTATTGATTTGGATCAATTTGATCCAAAAATCTTTATTGAATAAAAAATACAAACACAGAAGTTCGTCTATATTTTGAAGTATCCAAAATAAAAAGTAATTCTATTAATTTGAAATAGAAAGTATAATTTATGTCTAAAAAATGTATCATTATTTTTATTATTTTCAATTTATAATATACCACATTTACATCAAACAAACATTATTAATTTCTTTTACGGCAAATAATTATCGTCTTCCTTTTACTAAAAATGTTGGTGAGATAACTTCTGAAACGGGTGGTGAGATGGGTGTGAGTTGAAGTACGCTTCTTTTTACGAATATTGTCTTTTAAGGACTAGATAGTATGGAAATGTTTGGAACTTTATTAAAAATATCATTTTTAATCTGACATTTGTTAATGATTTCGTAACTTATTGATATTAAAGTTAGTTTCTTCCTTAAAATATTATGGGTTTGATTATGAGTTGAAGCAAATATGACTTATCAAAAAGAGTTCTTAAAATACTTTAAAATGCTTGACCTTAAAAATAAAAATTTTGGCCTTTGTTAACTATATGTCGTTAAGTATAGTGTTTTTGAAACTATCATTTATAAAGAGGGGTTTGTGGGGAGGGATGCATGGCTCGGAGATAATGAGTGTTCGTTTATATCCTCGGTTGTTCCATACCATATTAAATTTTCTTGTGTGGATGATTTCATATGTGAACGTAGTTGGGATGTTCAGAAGGTTAGGAGGACATTTAATGAAAGAGATTGTTGTCTGATCTTCAATATTTCGTTGAGTTTGAGCATGGATTGTGACAAGATTTTTTGGGCGTGGGATAGTAGGAGTTGATACTCCGTGAAGTCGGCCTACAGATTTTTGGTTGGGCCCTCTCATGGCGATGTTGAGAATGATATGAGGGCGTGGAAAGTAATAAGGAAGCTGAACTTGCCAGGTAACATTAAAAACTTCATGTGGCGTGCATTGACTAATGTTCTCTCGTCTAAGGTGAGGTTGGCTGAGAAATCTGTGAATGTGTGTGATATATGTGATGTATGTGGTATGGGAGTTGAAACTACAATACATTGCTTGGGGGATTATTCGTATGCTAGAATGATTTGGATACTTTCGGGCCTTAGAATTATGAACTTTTTTTGGGCTTCGTTCTCAAATTAGTTTATAATATTGGTCAATGTTTTCCATGCAAAGAGCTGGAGTGGTTTTGCTGGTTGTGTTGAGCCACATGAAAGAATAGAAATGAAGTGGTGTAGAGAGGTAGACTAAAAGATCCACGTGTTGTAGTGAGAATCTATAGCATGAAAAAGTCAGAATGGTTGGATGTGAGCTTCAGTGCCAATCTTGGTGCTGATGTTGGAAGTGGGATGGCTAGCATGAGTGTCTCCTTGTGTTCGTCATATTCTAACTAGATAAAAACACGAATGCGTCGTGCCTTCAAGATCGGTCTCTAGCCAGCTTGGGTGGTTTGTTCAGGAACTCATAAAGGGAATTGGTTGCTGCTTTCACGAAATGCTTGCCTTTCCTGGTGGAACCCTATTTTGTAGAGGCGTTATGCATCAGCGAAGCGTTGAGTTAGATCAAACAACTTCATGTGAGGAATGTGATTGTGTCCTCGGACTCCATCCGCGTTGTGGATGCGATCAACGGAAATGAGGAGGGCAATTGCTATTTCGGGGTTATTATTAATGATTGTAAGAGCTTAATCTTTACTATTGGTCCTGTAAAAGTTGAGTATTCTCATTGCTTGAAAAGTTTGGTTGCCCATAAACTTGCTAGGTTGGCGGTTTGCTTGCCGGACTATTTTCTTTGTGGGCCTTTTGATTTTTTTACTAGCTTCTGCATTGTACTCTACTTTAGACATGGCCATAGTTATGGAACCGCCGGCTCCGGTTCTGTGGAAGGAGTGAACCTGAACCAAATCGCCCAGGGACTGTTCTGAGCAGTTTGGTTCCGATTCCAGTTTTCGACGGTTCGATCAATGTTTTGGACCGATTCGATTGCCGATTTCGGTTCCGATTTGGTCCAATTCGAATCGGATTTATTTTTATTTTTTAATGTTGTTGTATTCAATTTTGGTCCTGATTCGGTTTAGTTTCGGTTTGTAATTGTGAATATAGATATTCTCTACCAGACTTTAAATAAAAAAAACACTAATAAAAATTGAAGAAATATAAGTAATAATTTTATTAAAAAATAATTAAAATAAATATGTAATACAAGTAATTAATTCGTACAAATGTGAAAAATAAAAAATAAAAAATGGGCTTGAAGTTAATTTCATCAAATAATAATTAAAACAAATATGGAATACAAATAATTAATATTTACAAATGTGAAAAACAAGGGATTGGACTTAATTATATTAAGTTGTCTATGTATTTTCTCGGAGTTTAGAGGAATAAAAGATCATGTAGTTCTCTTACTTACCTTGATACAATTACACCTATAATATCTGATATTTTTGGATTAAATTTTGGTTATTTTTTAATTAATTTAGAAAATAATTTTTAATGTTGGAAAATAAAATTTTGTGTTCTAAATGTTATTTGGGTGATTAATGAAGCTTTGGAGTGATTAGATTTGATTAATTAAGTAGAAATTGGTGAATAATTGAAATAAAAATCGGAGGAAAGGCGACTGGGCGTTTATGTGCTTGAAGTGTGCTGCATGTCGTTTGAGCCTTGGGGAAGCTGTCGTCCGCGCGGTACTCCTGTCGTACATGGTGGGTTGGACTGGATATTGTGCGAAAACGTTGCGCCGTTTGGTTTGTTTCTCCTGTCGTCCGTGAGCTACGCATGTCGTCCCTTCTACTGTGCAGCCAATCCCACCTGAAAACGACGTCATTTCGTTTGTGCCTCCAAGTCAAAGCAACCCATACATTCGCCAACAACTCTATTTTTCTTCAGATTTGCACGCCCGAATCCACTGCCCATATCTACTCATTTTTTTTCTTTTCTTGTTCATTTCATCACTCCTGCACGTCTTCTTCAGTTTTCTCTCAACCTCCATTCATTTTATTCAAGTATAAGGTAAGAATCATTGGCTCAATTCTCCTTCATTTTTCTTCATTTTTTGTTTAGGTTCATAAGTGTTGGAAGTTGTTTTGGCTTCGATTTTTCATGAATTCTGGAGGATTTTTTAGTTGTTTTGGTTGGATTTGAATGGCTTTAAGATAGTACATAAGTGAAGTTGAAGGTGATGGTTCGGGTGAGCTTTGTTTAAAATTTAGTTGGTTAAATCTTTGTTGGACTGATTTATGTGGTTTAGAAATTCTGGGATAGATTGAATGATGTTTTCGGTGATTAGAAGTGGAATGAGTTTGATGGATTCTGGAAAGAGTTGGACTGAAATTCAATTCTGGAAATTTAAGAACGAAAGGAAGAGTTGTGATTGGTTGAAAAGTGAGGACCAAACTTGATATTTGGCAGGTGGGTTAAGTCGTAAATTTGTGCAGGGGCGGGCTCGGCGGTAATCTCCCATTGTTTACGGGAGGAAGTTTCGGGTTCGAATCTCGGGGTGGGTGGGTAGGGGCCGGGATTTCTACACCTCGTGGGGTTTTTTAAAAAAATAAAAAAAGTCTTAAATTCTGGAAAATTTTAGTCAAAGTTGTGATTTTAAGGAATTAAAGTAAAATATGCAATTTTAGAAAATTATAGGATTTAATTATAAATTTAAAATACTTTGAGGACTAATTAATAAATTCTAAAAATTTTGGAGACTAATCCATAATTTTTCAAGGTCTTAGAGACTACATGGCAATTTTACATAATTGGGGGACTAGACTGTAATTTTACGTATATTTTGGATTTTGGGTCAAGAGTGATAGATTATCATTCGATATGGATTTTTGGGATCTGTGAGAGTTCGCATTTGCATATCATGCATTTGGTATTGCTGCAGTACCGCATTTCGATTTGTCTTTGATATATATTTGTTGATATATATTTGTTTGTTCAACTTCTTGTTCCTATCAGCGAGACCTGTCACCGACGAGTGGAGCTTGACTACGTTTGCGCTTGAATTTTCAGATGAGTAAATAGCAGATTCAGACACACAGGTTGTGTCTCAAAACTTCTATTATTGTTTTGTTGTGTTGGACATATAATTGAAATTGGACTAATCTAATATTTGACTTAACTAATAATTTGGTTATGTGTTAATAATTAGTACTCTGTTTTGAAAATGATATATATGTATTATATATATGCTCTTTGTTTTAATGCTGAATTGCATGCTTTGATTTTATACTATGTAATAATATAACATGATTTTGTTTTTTTAATATGGGACACCCGTGCTACGGGTAGTAGTAACTTTTGGTATACCAATGCATGAGAAATCTCAGCTGCCAGGGATGCCGGTAGCCATGAGTTCTGATCCAACACATGATGTGTTATTGATTAGTGGCAGAGTCCACATCACATATGTTCTAGTGCTAGATGCACACATTCGATATGGTCTTATATTCACAATATATGTTTTGACCCTGAAACTGTATTTGCTATGTTTTTCGTGCCTACTGTTTGTTTTGTTCGCGGTTTTGGAAAATAATTTTCGAACGATACTATGTATTAGTGTGTATATATTTATTTATATATTTATCCACTTATATTGCATGTGGTAGTTTTGAACTGTTTTTAAAACAGTCTTTGTGAGGCATGTGTGAGGCGGTCTAGAGTTTTATTCTTCACTAGGCCCCATTTATTT
The DNA here is from genome assembly GCA_948243855.1 of Flueggea neowawraea. NCBI lineage: Eukaryota > Viridiplantae > Streptophyta > Magnoliopsida > Malpighiales > Phyllanthaceae > Flueggea > Flueggea neowawraea. The sequence continues at coordinate 37,798 of CAODLS010246597.1, forward strand.
TTCTATCTATGTTGATTCATGTATCTTAGGTTCACAGATTTTGGCTTCGGCAACCGTTCCGCATATTGATTACCAGTGAGACGTCTATTGGTTAGTGATGTCCTTTTATCTAGACTCGCTTTTTGTATTGTTAGAGCTCTGCACCGGGATGTTGTAGGGTTAAGGGTTTGCCATTTGTATTTGATATTCTATAACCTGATTTTAGACTTATGATATATTTTTGGGTATGTTAATCATTTGATTTATCTTATTTATTTTTACTACTTATATTTTAAACGATAAATATTTTCGTTAAACGTTTTTAAATAATAATTAAACGTTTTGGGTTGTATGTTCTGATCTTTGACGCTTATGCGAGACAGACTGGACTCCCATAGATGGTTCGCATTGTATGTCGGTCATGGTCTGGAAACGGGTTGTGACAACGCCCTACTTACCTAATTATCTTCATTGGAGTCAAAAGTCGCCGTTGTTGAACCATCATTAACCCATTCGTCAGATGTGAATATAAAATTTCTTCTTGACTTCGTATGTTGGCTCTTTCCCAATCATCAAGGCAAACTTGAGCTTTCAATTATTCGGGAGCCAATCTTGATCTTCTTTCGTCCAAAATGTTGCCTCCACTACTAAATATTTATTCAACGACTACAATTGAGGCTGGAACTGTAAGAAATTTTTTTGCAAAAATCGCTAGAGTTGGAAATGTCGCCTTATGCTTTTTCCACCATTCCAAAATTTGAAAATCTGCATCATCACCAAACTCAAAAACTATGGTTAGATAAGTATTGAGCTCCGAATGTGAGCTTGATCTAGATTTCTTCCTACTTTCATGTAAAAATTGGTGACCATATTTGACAAATTGTTGGGAAGAAGGGGAAGGCGGAACAGTAGACGAAATGTCTTTCTAGTGCTAGTGGAAGGAATAGCATATGCTTCACACAATTCATTGCACAAAATGTCTTACCTAAGAAATTAAATAAGCGAAGTCAACGTCTTCATCATCACATAATCCTAACAATTCATAAAATTTTTCCAAACATTCAATTAAACCATCAAATTTACATATAGGATCAAATACCATAGTAACAAGATAAATTTTAGGAATAAATTTATAATAACGCAACCATTTGTTTTTCATTTCTAAAACGTCATAACTAATTTCTTCAACCTTCATTCCTTCTATTAATACACCGGTCACATTCATTGCTTCTATTAAAAATTGATGCAAAGTTGGTTTATAAACACTACTAAATGTACGGGTAACATCATTAAAAACTCATAAAATATTCAAAATTGAACTACAAATAATCCACATTTGTGGAAAAATATTGTATTATGGAATATTAGATGATGCAAAAGAACACAATAAATCTTTATATTCAAATGATTAATTAAGTAATTTAAAAGTTGAATTTCAATGAGTAGGAACATCTTTTGCAAAACATTTTGGGATTTTACCATTGTTGGCGGAAAAAATATAACCATGCTTTTGTAACTCGATGGTGTGCCCAAATATAAGAAATATCATTTCTAATTGGTTCTAAAAAAAATTAAGTGCTCTAATAATATCTTGAACACATAAATTTAAAACATGACATGCACATCTGACATGAAAAAATGTTCCCCTAAAATTTGATTGACAAATGCTTTTCAATTCAGTAATAGAAGTATTATTAGCCGATGCATTATCAAAGAAAATTGAAAAAATTTTATTAACTAATATATATTCTTCTAAAATATTATGAATTATTCTACAAATATTTTGAACATTATAACTATCATCAAAACAACGATATGCAGTAATTCTTTTTTGTAAAATATCATCTTCATCACCCTAATGACAAGTTATACCCATGTATGAATGAGATTGCCAATGATCACTCCAAATATCACTACATATAGAAATATGAATGTAATTGCTTTGAAATAGTTTATCAAATCAATTTTTGATTTCCTATACAACTTTAACAAATTTCTTTTCACAGTAATTCTAGGAATTGATTAAAACTAGGATTAACACTTTTTTTACAAAATTGAGTAAAACCTAATTTGTCACTAAAATTAAAAGACAAATGATGAATAGCTATCATTTCAGCCAATCCAGAGCTACAATTAACTTTATTATAATGAAATAATTGAGGACAGTTAGAAGAAGAAGTAAACTCGTTAATTTGAGGTTGATTGAGCGCCAATCTAACCTTGAAGGGTTGCCTTGTTTACAAATGTCGGGTGAAAGTACCATATCCACTTACATACTTGAATTTGTAAACCTGATTACAATAGTGACAAGAAACATAAACCTCTATCTCTTTTTGGCGTCTTCTTGAAATGAACCTTGAAAATATCAGAATTTGATATTTTGGCACATCCCTATTGTGTGGGAGGCGATTGAGTTTCACTCTTGAGTTTACAAATATGCATTCGTCTCAACATTTTCAAAAGTTCTATCTTCACTTGCCATTTTTTTTGACTAAACACGAAAAATAATCAACAAACATTTAATTTAAAAAAAATTATGACAATGCAAAAATATAACAATGTTAATAAAAATAATATAATGAAAAATTATTAAAAAAAATATAGTAACAATAATCATTTTTTTGTATTTGTAAGAATAAATATAGTAAAAAGGTGAGAGAATTTTGAGATTAAATTGAATGAGAGAATTTTGAGAGAGAATAGAATGGTAGGAAATTGATGTGAGAAATTTAAGAGGGAGGATGATGTATTTATAGTGAAAAAATAATAAAAAATAAATAAAAAGAGTTGCCAATGGTCCAAACAATTTGGATCGTTAGCAACAACCATTTTAACACGGCGGGTTGTGGGTGAGTTTAAGTTGGGAACCGCCCGGCGGTTCCACCGTTTTCTAAAATGATGAACCAAAACTGGACCGCATGGGAGACGGTTCGGTCGATTCTAGTTTGGCCAGTTTGGTTCAATTATAGCCATGTCTACTCTGCTTGCCAATTGGTTGATTAATGATTTCATCATGCCCATTTTTTTTTAAAAAAAACTATATGTCGTTAAATGTTGATGTAGCACTAATGTAATTTACATGGCATGACCCATATTATGCCACATCAACAAACATACTCAATTATGCCCACGTATACATGGTCTTCAATCGTGTCACACCAGCATTTAACGACACGACAAAATCTTAAAAGAGACCAAACTTCATATTTTTAGTGAAATTCGAGCATTTTAAAGTATTTTTTGAAAGGTAAGACCAAAATGATATTTTTAGCAAACGTCAAGTGTTTCCATGTTATTTTTTTTTCTAAAAAGTAGATGATCGGAAGTATTTTCTTGGAAATTTGAACTCTCTGCATTTAATAGGTATTCAAGGTGTTTGGTTTGCGATATATTAATATAACATATTACATATCAAACATATTGTAATTTGTAAAAGATATGTTAATTTTACATATACTATTTTATTATGTAAATTATCAATTTACAATCTATCACTCAATTTACTAAAATTAAATATTTGTAAAATCTATTTAACTAGTTAGTATGCTTAATCATTGAATAAACATGTTGTAGGCTCTTGAAAGTTGTTTAAAGTGGGGTTTTAACGAGGATAAAATTCATTGCGGTCTCTGATATTTGATCATATCTCTCATGCGGTCCCTCAGTTTTCAAAACACTCTGTTTCAATCCCTCGGTCTTAATCCCGTTTGTTTTTTTTTCATAGAAAATGCGAAAATACAAAATTACCCTCCATTATAAAATCAATTCACACTGAAAATGAAAAAAAAAAACACAACCCTCAACATTGATCATCACCAAGCCTGAACCTACCACCACCACACTAGTCACCACCAACATAAACGACAACCACCATTGTCAAGCACCATACACTCATCAACATTCTCAACCAACTAATGAACAAATAGAGTAGCATTGTAGGGCTCGACAATCTATCTCATCATCAACATCAACAACCATACTCGCCAAAATCACTACACCCAACCACACCCACAACCACCACCACACCCATAAACCACCAAACAAACCAAGTCCCATCACTAACATCCACCACCACAGCAGTCACTAACACCGAAATCAAGTCCGCTCAAATCAAATCCATTCAATTTTTAACAAAAGAACAAAAAACCATTCAATTTGCATCTCAAATTCAAACTCCAATCAATAAAAAGAAAACAAAATCATAAAACCTACAAAACTGAAATCCAAGTAAAATCCAAAAGTCGGTTAGGAGCCAAGGAGGGGCGGCGGAGAACACTTGAGGCTGCGGTATTGTGGTTTGTCGATGATGGAGCAACCCATGGCGGTGAAGAGTAGATCCCTAAGGTGAGAGATAGAGAACAGGTGGTGATGGGAGATGAAGAAGGATTGGGTGGGCTCCAGTTGATAGTTTATGGTTAGATTAAATTTTTGGTTTTGGTCTTGGTAGTGGTGGGTTTCGGGTTCATAAGAGGAGAATAAAGTAGAAGGAATAAGTGAATTTGATTGGGTGTTTAGAGTTGGGTTAAATTTTGATTTTGGTTTTGATTTTGGAATATATGTTAAAATTCCATCTAGGTTAAAATGATATTTTTGTTATTAAATACTTAAATTTAGTAAATTCAATATATCATGTTAAATTTTTTAATGTGATACATTAAATTTAACCAGTAATAATGGAGCAAAAAAATTAAAATGGAAGATTTTAAAAATTAAGAGGCCGCTGAAAAATATAATCAATTCTCAGAAATTGCGGTTAATTTTGCCCTTTTAACAGTTAAGAGGAGAGGTGGTGAAAATTGTGGATGAATTTCAAGTACCAGCAAGAGTGATGTAATGTGAGATTTTGGTTCCCAGCTGGAGGGTTGTGAAGTCCTCTTTCTCCTCTCCCCCTACCTCACATGTCCCATCATATGTTTTCAACTACTTTTTCTCCTACCAGATACTTCACTTTTTTATTTTTTTTTTATTTTATGTTTTTATTCCTTTTTTATTTTATTCTATTTAAACCAAATAACATAATTTGACAAAAAAAAGAGAGAGAATAAGATAATCAGCTGATTGTTTAATCTGTACGTTTCTTTTATTTATTTATTTATTTATTTATTTAATATATTGTATATTTTCACGGTGCAACTGATTATAATTAGAATTTTTTTTTATATTTTCTCATTATATTTTACATCGAATTTTAACTTGCATCATTTCCATGTACCAAAATAAGCATTCGTTTTAAATTCCACAAATTGACTTTAGGAGCACATTGCACTATATCTGAATTTTGATTTAAACTGTTATTTTTAAAATATATAATTATATATCTAGAATTTGTGGAATAATTGATTTTTTTACCTATTTTACATAGTATGACATGAGTCATGACTAATATAATAATTGATTTTTTATCAAAATAATATTATAATAATTGATTGGATGATAATATTTTTATACATATGTTATAAAAAAATATGAAAATAATTTAAAATAACTGAAACTTCACTTATAACTCTATTCTTTTTATTATTTTCTCAACTTATTAAGAGTTTTGTATTCCTATTGGAGCCCAACCAATTAAAACAAAATTTAAATTTTCTCTCCAACTTGTTGTGGTCTTTTTTCCTCTATAAATCACACCATTCTTTCTATCAATTCCCTGTCACCCTTTTTCTCCTCTCTCATCTTTGGCATCTTCCTGTTTTATTCCTTCAGGCCGCTTCTGGCTTCGTCATCACTTTGTCAAAGCTCTAACCTTTGATTCTTCAATCTTGATTTTGGGTTTCAGTTTTTTGGATCCAAAACCAAGAACCCATTTCCCCAATCTTGGTTTATCGATTCCAAATTATTTATATCTGCTGTTAAATTTCAGAAAAGATTGGAACTTTTGAACCGGGTTTGAACTCTTGTTTTCAAGCTTCAATCTTCAGATTCAGAAGATTTCAGAGAAAATAAAAGTCCAATCTTGATGCTAAATACTTTGTTCTTGATGTTTGAGATTCATGTCTCCAATTCTCAGTGAAATCCTTCTTTCTGGTTGTATGATCAATTCCTCCTTCAGACGCAGGACCCATCTAGTTCAATCTTTCTCTGTTGTTTTCCTCTACTGGTTGTATTATGTTTCATGATTTTTGCTTCAAAATCTGATCTTTATTAGCCTATAACGTTCTATTACCTATATACTATAACTAGGACTATTATTACTGCTACCACCTGCATTTTTTTGGTGTGTTTTTTTGCTATTTGGGTCCTGCTATAAAGCTTGTAACTCTCTCCTGATTGCTTAAATTTGAAAACTGTTTGTGGGTTCATGGCTTCTTCAAGTGGAACATCCTCAGGTTCATCACTGATTCAGAACTCAGGTTCTGAAGAGGACTTGCATGCTTTGATGGATCAGAGGAAAAGAAAGAGGATGATCTCGAACCGGGAGTCGGCCAGAAGGTCAAGAATGAGGAAGCAGAAACATTTGGATGATCTGATGGCTCAGGTCACACAGCTGAAGAAAGAGAATCACCAGATTATCACAAGTATCAACATCACCACTCAA
>CAODLS010246700.1:0-18432 GCA_948243855.1 Flueggea neowawraea
ATATATATATGTATTATATATCTTTCCTATGATTTCAAATGATGAAATGCATGTCTACGATTTATGCTATGTAAGATTATGATTTTGTTTTTATGATACGAGACACCTATGCTACGGGGTCGAAGTAGCCTTTGGTATACCAATGATATATGTACTATGAAATCCTAGCTACCAGGGATGCCGATAATCACGTATTTTGATCCAACACATGAATTGTTATGATAGTGGTCGAGTCCACATCACCCATGTTATATGGTGTCATAAGCACACTCGTGTTATATGGTGTCACGAGCACACCCATGATTATGATCTCTTATCAAAGCTATATGTTTTCACTATGAAACCATGTTTTAAGAATCGAAATGATTATTAAGTACATTTTTATGCTTGTTAGATGCTTTGCTTGTGAACGATTTTGAAATGACTGTCGAAAAGCTATTACTTATGGCAGGTATATGTTTATGTATACGTCTATACCTACATGTGGTGTTTTAAACTGTTTTCAAAATAGTCTTTGTGAGGCACGCATGAGGTGGTCTGAAGTGTTTTTCCTCACTGGGCCCTGACCCCCTTTCTTTCTATGTCTACTGTTGTTTTATTCCGCAGGTTTACTACTTTTGGTTACGATAACATTTCGGCATTTTGGATATCAGTGATGTGTCATTTGGTTAGTGACGCCCTTTTGATTGGGGTCTTATGTTTATGATGTTACAGCTCTACATTGGGAATATTGTCGGGTTACTGGGTTGCCTTTATACTTTAATGTATTTTGATTTATTACGATATTTATATATGTTTTGAATATTTTTATCTATGATATATGTTTATTCTACCGTATGTTTTAAATAATAAATATTTTGATTAAAAAAATATTTTAATCAATTGGATTTGGGTAGTAAGTTATGATCCATGAGGCTTGTCCGAGATGGGTCGGGCTCTCATAGACGGTTCGCCTCGTACGCCGGTCACGGGCTCGCTACGGGTCGTGACAACAATACTCTTATCCGTACTCGTAAGTCATATCATGTATCCATGTCCTATTCGTACCCGTGTAGGTAATAAAAATTATCATCCATACCCTACCCACAGGGTACCTGTTTACCCCGTACGATACCCATTTACTCATGATTTAAATTTAGTTAATTAACTTAAAAAAATAATATATCACTAATTTAAAACAATAGGTTAAAAAATACGCGAGACAATATGAAATACAAAAATTTGCAACTGCATATAGTTAATGAAATAGTAATGTGATAAATTATCACTTGATGGAGAATTTATACAAAAATTATAGTTAAAATACTATAAAGGATGAATACAATTTATATTTTAAATAATATATGGTTGACTAAATATATAACTTGTATTTATATGTAGGATCATATCACAAACTAAATATCATGAACATTAATTTATAAATTCAACGACTAATTTATTGCGAAAGATTTCTTAAAAATTTATTATCGTCTATTAGTTTTATGCTAAAAACCACTTTAAAACCAAAGAATGTTGGTATAAATGACTAATGAGGTATGCTAATCGTATCATATTATGTATATAACTAATACAGTATTTTTGGAATCAATTTTTAATTTATTTATGTCAATACTATATGAATGAATTTTACATACAAAAATTTGTCCGAAATATTTTATTTATAACAAGTTCTTTGAATATAAAACTATAATAATAACTTCTCAATAGTAGCATCTCATTCTAGCTATATAAAAACTATAATATCTAGCAAAATCCATTTATAATCTCATTTTAGTTATAAATCAATTTATTCAAATATGAAAAACTATTTATCTTCAAAATACTCTCTCTCTCTCTCTCTCTCTCTCTATATATATATATATATATATATATAGCGGGCACAGGTACGGGTAGGATATTCATATCCTACTCGTACCCACACAGTAAAATATGGGTATCACTTGTACTCGTACTCATACCCAGTCAAATTGGATGAATTATCTAATTATATAAAAAAATACAAATATTTACTACGAAATATCCTATATATACCTTTCTTCCCAAATGAAGTTTTATTTTTTTTTTAATATCCTGTTTGATATAATGGTTGAAGTTTTTAAATGTAGTATCCAAAGTTGTAAAATTTTAAAGTGACTTGTGGAATTAAACCACTTCGCACGTGGACACATAATTTGGCTAATCCTTATAATAACAATTTATGTTAAGCCATTCTCTTCAATTTGTATATCGTATCTTGAGATGTCCCATATCAAGCTGAGATTATCTTCAATTTGTGATTTTTAATATATATATACTCTGTATTATGTTGGTATCTAAAAAAACTGATCAACAAATGCCAAAATTTTCCATTTTTATAAACCAAAGATCTATATCCGAAGTTGGGCACATGATCCCATAAAGTAAAATATGAATAACGGCGCAATTTGCATGCCTTGATCTTCACTAATCTTCGCTGTTAACTTTAAATGTTGGGAGAGTTGCAGAAAACTCAGCTCTACGTGGTCCAATACGAAGATAAAAGCAACATGTACAAAATACATATTAGACTAAAAGATTGCATCAATTCAAAGCTAATCAACAATGGCTACCTGAGACTTGCGTACGGTACATTGTATGCAAGATTATACGTACTAGAACAAACTTTTTACACCAATAATGATCGCGAGAAACATTGCTTATTTTTGTCACATGCAGATATTTTTACCAAATTTGCTCCTTCAAATCTCAGTTCATAAAAGGGAAGTTTCCACAATTTGATATTTTTTGAAGCTAACCCGTGAATTTTGAGTGGAAAAGTATGTTATACTCCTATACAACGTATATACCAGGATTGGCTATAAATACTATCATTCAGTGCATAAGATTGCCATAAACTAAATTTGAAAAGCGCAAGACAAAAAAGATCCGTGATTGTGATGCATAAACCAATGAATATGCCATCAGTTTCTTTAGAAGCTTTAGCAATGGCGGGTATGGATAATAATGAATATGGCATTGATGCTGAAGAATGGGAGCTGAATGAGGCCATGGACCGACCTCCTCCTCATTTACTAGCAGAAGAAGAAGTTACGGTGGATTCCAATAAAAAATTTTCTGTTTCTTATTTCAGTTTTCCATGCCACCCTAATGATAGCAGCAATCAAGTTTCGCATCAGAAACTGGATTGGAGTAGAAACTTGTATTTGAGGACGTTGGCGGTCTTACTCAAAGCAATTCTCAAGTTGTCCATGATTTTATGGGTGAATAAGGGAAAGAGACATTCAGATCACTATTTTTAATTTTCTGATTTAACGTAAAAAGTTTAGCGTCATGTTTGTTAATTTTTTATCCTAGTTGGATCGTATGAGATTTGAACCCAAAATCTACAGGTGTGACCTTTTTTTTTTGCTTACCAATTGGACAATCCATCATGAGTAGTGTCAAGTTTGTTGTTGATACGCACAATTGTAATAATGTATTTGTCATTGAGTAATATATTTTTTTTCTTTGTTATATTTTCTTTGAGAGAGTAGTAGGCTATAATCAATTTATTCAAATTTATTTATTTATTCATTGCATTTAAAGATGATTACTGAAAACTCTGCACCATTTAAAACTAATTTAAGCAGTTGAATGTGCATATTGTATTACTTTGAAACATTTCTACTAGTGAAAAATATTTTCACAGCAATGTCACATATTTGTTGTACATTTTGATAATAGAGGCTGTAAGAAATAATAATTCTGGAGATAGCCGTTATTCAACAATTTTCAACAGCTTAAGCAAAACTTTTCATGCCTACGTTGTTGCTTTTGATTTTTCTCTTATAAGTCAGTTTATTAACTTTCACTAAGAATCGAATTCACAATCCTTTAACGTTAGAATTTATTTCAATGCAAAGATTCAAAATTATATATGTTAGAATTAATCGTAGGCTTTACTCTCTACAGTAATATGTTGAACATGCGATCTGCTTGATGTAAGAAAAATATTTAATTATATCAAAATGGTGTTTCAATTTATTCGTGTTACTTTGTTGTCGTGTTTTACAAATCAAAATTTGTCCATGTTACTTTGTCGTCGTCTCTTTCGGTTAATTGATTAATTCATTTTATCATAATATTGATCATACTTAACCTACAATTTGAAATATCAAATCCGGATTTTAAATAAGACGCGAAAGTTAATCATCACAAGAACCTTACAGACTGAGAGTACTGTTGTATTTGACGCATGAAACTACGAAATAAGATTGATATTAATCAGTTTGTTATTCAATTTTTTTAACTTGTATCTTGCAATTTTGAAAGTGAAAATACTCATTCGTGGCAAAGATTTAAAAAGAAAATACACACAGGCAGACACAATTCTACACAAAAGAAATTATAGATCAAGAATGTTTCTAAATTTAGCTTAAGACATACTTTAAAAGTAAAATTTATTAATTTAGCGTAAATACGAAATAAGGTTGAAATAGGCAAATGACAAATTTCAACACTCCCTATTCCCTAATAACAAATTGGGAGTATTAAATATTTGTCTTTCCTCAAACAAAACATGCTTTGGATCCTGCAACTGTTTCATCTGGATAGTGATTTTTTTTTATTGAGATCTACTTTTATCAAATCAATTGCCAAAAATAAAAATTATTTATTACAATTACCACTAACATTTTCAAGTTGTTACTTAATTTTTGGAAAAGACCTATGTTTGAAATTTTTTGGATAACTCGGTAATAATTTTGTGAACACAAATGAATTTTCAAGAATTGCGTAATAATATTTTTATAATTGTTATTTTCAAACTTTTCTATAATTTATGTAAAATAACATATATAATATTATTTTCCCAAAAAGTGAAAATATATGTGTTACTCATAATTCTCATGTGTATTAATCCTCAATGTGAAACCAGTAATACCATTTGAGAGTCAGTGTTTTTAGTCTGTTCCGTGGAGAATATGATTCAAGTAATTATGTGTGTATCAATTTGTTTGCATATGCGTCATTGCTGACAACTCTAAGCTGATTTTATCTCCAATTTTTCCATATGTATGGGGGACTAATGATGTAGTAGAATATATATACGTGCATGGTCAATAAGATAAGATGATCACGAGAATATAACTCTTAAATTTCAAAAATTCCAAGTTTATGACTGTCGTAACCTTTGAATTTTTCTGTTATCTTGTGATTTTTTTCAGAAGAATTATGTATATAGACCCTAAAATCTGTAACAAAATCATGCAAATTGAACTACACTTCCAAGAAAAGATCACTTGTCAAGAAAGTTTCAAAAACGACCTTCTGTTTTATTATTCGGTCTCATCAAAATATTAGCATGGCAGTAGCATCAATAGAAGCGTTAGCAATGGCAGGGTTGGATGCGAGTATGGAACATCTGGAGTTAGAGGAATCAACAATTGCTCCTCCACATTTGTTGGCAGAAGAAGAAGCCGAAGAAGGAGAGGAAATAAATTGCAAGTTCCGGTATCCTGCAACTTACTTTGGCCTGTGGAGACAACAACCTTCAGAAGAGAACCGTGGCGGTGGTAGCTTCACTGCTACACGATCCCACTCAAGACCCCAATTCGCAATGCCCATTTGATGTTGAAAACATTGTGAAGACTGGTGGCAAGTTTAAATTTGTCTAATTTGTTCATTTGTAAATTCTATTTTCGGATGAGTTTCTTAATGACGACAGATCTTTCAGTTCATGTTTCCAATCTAAACCACGCTTATATGGTTGAAGCTTCTCAGGCTGAAATACAATCAAATTTGGTTAATCTTAATTAAACACCTTTTTATCTGATGGGTTAACGTCATGAAATTAAAATGTTTAAATTTTATTTTTGATATGAGAGGAATTGAATCTTGTCTCTCAAACTCACGATGTGCATGACAAACTATTTAAATTAGTCCCAAGTGGCTTAATACTTTTTTTTTTCTTTTGAAAAGACGGTCAACAATGAAAATTCTGCACATTGAATTTAGATTACAGTGTCACATGCCTAACGTTTTATACACAAGGACGAATTTGGAATAATGTCAAGAGGATTTTTAGATTGACAGCCAAAGGTCAATTATGTTGACAGGATGGGTTAGTGATGTCATCCTGCATCACATATACTTTGGCGCCGAGGAAGTTTCTTTGTGCTCTGTTTCTGATGCTGTTCCTCTTGTAAATGAGAGCAAGAGAGTAGTAGGCTTATTATAGGACTGATAATTATGCGAAAATGTAATTTAAACTCAATATAATAGAAGAGAAAATCACCACCCGGTAGCTCAAGTGGTAGGACACCTCTTCTGTTGACACATGAATTCAGGATTCGAGTCGAGTGGTATGCATGTGTGTGTTTAAATGCCTCATCGTGTTGAATTAAAATCTAATCCAAAAAAATAATAAACTAGAAGAGAAATTGTCTCTCATTTGATAAAAGAGTTACAAATCTGCGTAAGCATAAAAAACTCCATATTCGAACTTGAGTAATAAAGTGGGAGTGAGATGAAGTTTCTACCAATGGATCTGCTATTAAAAAAAGACTCATGTATTAATTACGAATTTTGACTAATGCAAATTATGTAACAACTAACCAAAAATTAGTAATTCAGAATGTTTCACAAAATCCAGACATGCATTTTGAGGATTACCGTTTTCTATACGATGTGGGATAACTGTTGGACTACATCTTTGTGTCAATTACTCCAAGTGATTCAACACATTTCTTGTTAAAAACTCAGTTTCGTACTGATGCTTGCCAGTGTCAAGAAAAATATTGAACCATCAAATCTTAACTTTTTATTGCTCTGCTGAAGTATTTATACGTACTCAGAAAATAACTACTAGTAGTAGTATATTGTAATGTAACTAAAACACATCAGAAAAGCCTAATGCTTATCAATAGAAACTGCCAAAGAATCATCCTACACAAAGTCTTTCGTTCAACTCAAGGTGTGGTCGTCCGCAACTGTTGGCTGTAGCAATTTGATGTCTCCTGGATCTAGTTATGTCGGTTGTTTAGTGTTGCTTCGTCTGTATCCTTCAACACCCCCTGCAAGCTGATGCTGAAGAGGATCGAAGGCGAAGCTTATCGTGAAAATGATCACGTGCCAGGGGTTTGGTGAAAATGTCGGTGATTTGATCACCACTTTTGAAAAACTGGAGAAAGAGAGAGAGGAGACCGTGAGTGACTTGGCTGCGGATGAAGTGATAGTCTACCTCGATGTCCTTTGTGCGGCAAGGAACACCGGATTTACAGTAAGGTACAAGGCACCAAGATTGCCACACCAGAAGGGAATGGGTTGCATAATTGGAACTTTGAGTTCAGAGAATAGGGTATAGAGCCGCATAACTTCAGCAGTGGCATTAGCAAGTGCCTTGTATTCACTCTCGGTAGAAGATCGAGCAATGGTAGCTTGTTTATTAGCGCACCAAGAAATAAGATTACAGCCGAAGTAAACCGTATAGCCATTAGTCGAATGCCAATCATCAGGGAAGCCTGCCCAGCCACTTTCAAAGAAGCATTGAAGATTGAAATCTTTCCGGAAGCTAAAGAAAAGATCATCGGAGGCAATGCCTTGAGATAAGAAGCAGGCGTTTTACGAATTTCCAATGAAACATGGTTGGACAATGCATAAATTGGCATAAATTTTTGACAGTGAAGCTGATATCAGGCCGAGTAAGTGTGATATATTGTAAGAAACCAACAATCTTGCTGTATAATTTCGAATCATGAAACGGAGTGCCTCCTTTGGAGAGAGGTGAAGTAGCAGACATAGGGGTAAGAGAAGGATTGCACCCTGACATGTTGGTATGGTGCAGTATTTTGGTGGAGTAAGAGGCTGTTGGGTAGAGACTCAGCTTGAAGGCCCAAGAAATAGTGGATTGCATCAAGGTCACGCACCGAAAATGTTTCTTTGTAGTGAGAGACACTACCATCAGGGTTTCGTTTGATGCAGAAAACTTATTTTTTTCCCAACTATGTTAGCATGATAGGGTCTCGGAACTAAATCCCAAGTTTCATTGTGGAGAAGAGCCGACATTTCATAAGACATTGTTGCTTGCCACTTTTGGTGTTTTACAGTTTGTTTATAGGTCTTAGGCTCAGATTGAAGAGGAGAGGATTTATGGACAGATAAGTGAGCAAATTTTCCAAGAGATTGGAGTGTAGTATATTTTAGTTGCATGGGATGAGTACGAGAGTGGTTGGGCTGAGGTGGTTGAGATGAGGATATGGGGTAAGATAAGGAAGTGGATAAGGGTATTCCTTGAGGTGGTTGAGCTGTGATAGGAGAGAGGGATGATGTGGATAAGATAGGAGAGTGAGAGGTAGTGAGATTATGTGGAGAGGTAGGTGAAGTCAGAGTTGGTGAAGAGAAAGAAGGTGGATTAGGTGCATCTGTTGCGTCAGCCCTTGTGGTTTCAGATAAGGTGAGCCATCGTGTTGCTGGTGGTGGTATCTGAGGAATTGTCGTTGAAGATTTTTCCTTGAACAAGAATAACCTTTCATTGAACTTGGGCACACCCACTTACAATGTCCTAATGCCATTGGAAGGGTCTGGAAGGTTTGGAAGGTGAAACAGAACATCAATCCTATTGTTGTGGGGATGGTAAGAGGGATTATGTGACTGATGAAGCTTCTGGGGCTGGTAAAAATGACTCTGCTGCTAATGATGTTTGTGTACAGAAGGGGCTGGTAAAAATGACTCTGCTGCTAATGATTTTTGTGTACAGAAGCCGGTAGGGGATCAACCTTTACTTGAGAATCCAATTTTGCTGGTGCCTAGTGCTCCGTCCACTAGTGGTATTGGCATAGGTGACTCTTCTAGGGTTTCAGTTCCCTCTCCTTCTAGGGCGCAATCTAAGGCAAAAGAGCTTCCTAGTCTAGTCCCTATTAATACTAACAAAGAAGATGAAGGGGGCAAGGGGTTGTCGGAAAGCGAGTTGGGAGGCCTCATGATTGTTATAAATGATTGCTTCTTTGAATATTAGGGGACTAAATGATCCCCAAAAACAATCAGTTTTGTGACAACTGATTGTGGAGAAGCATTTGTTGGTTATTAGAGTTCTAGAAACAAGAGTTAAAATGGAACATAAAGACAGAGTTTGGGGAAAGTTGCACTTGTAGAATTGGAATATGGTTGATAACTATGAATACTCTCCTTTGGGCAGAATCTGACTTTTATATAATGCTTCCCGAGTGTCCATTATTGTGCTATAGAAGTCTTCTTAGCTCATTCACTACTCTGTGGGATATGGCCACTTGTCTTTTGCTTGGACCATTATCTATAGTGAAAATCTTATGAATGATAGACTTTTATTATGGTCTTCATTGTGTGGGATTGGTCCTAGTATTTCTAGACCCTGCCTTATTCAAGGAGATTTCAATGCTATTTTACTGGATGTTGATCGACAAGGTGGAAATCCTGCGGATGTGCAGAGTTATGATGATTTTTCCAACTGTTTGGCTTAGTGTGGACTTCAAGAGTTTAAGAAACTGGGTTGCCACTTTACTTGGACCAATAATCAATTTGATGTTCATCGAATCTAGCGTAAACTGGATAGATGTTTTATCAATTGTAATTGGCTTGATTCCTTTGGTGATTCACTATATCATGCTCTTCCTGCCATTATCTCTAATCATTCACCTTTAGTGGTTAACTTGTAGATTAGTACTAATCAAGGGGTTAAACCGTTCAGATTCTATGACATGTAGATTCACCACCCTCAATTCCACGAAATTGTACGACGGGTGTGGGATGAATCAGTTGATGGGCACTTAATGTTCTCGGTGTGGCATCGTCTGAAACAACTAAAAAAGGAGTTGAAGCAACTTAATAGAGCACACTTTTCTGATATATCTAGAAGAACCAATAATTGCAAATTATTGCTAGAGCAAGTTCAATCTAGTTTACAAATGGATCCGACAAATTTGGTTCTTCTTTAAGAGGAAATAGCTCTTTTTACTGAATACAAGCGGTTGTTAATCTGTGAGGATCAGTTCTATAAGCAAAAAGCCCGAGAAAGATGGATCAAGCTAGGAGACTATAATACTATATGCTTCCACAATTTGGTCAAAGCCAGGAGGGCTCAGAACAAGTTATTGTGCCTTACTTTGAATGATGGAACCACTATTTCTGAGCAATTTGAGATTGCTACGGCTATGATTTCCTTTTATAAGCAATTGCTAGGCTCTGATACCTCTGTGAGAACTCATGCTGAGCCGGGAATATTGAGCAATGGACCCACAATTACCAATAATGATGCGCTTTTTTTGTGCTCTGAGTTAACCGATGATGACATAAAACATGCTCTATGAAGTATTAATGGTCAGAGAGCTCCTGGCATAGACGGTTTCAACAGTACTTTCTTCAAGGAATGTTGGAACACAATGGGGAGAGATATCACTCTAGCTATAAAGGATTTTTTTCGGACTGGCAAGCTTTTGAAACAGGTCAATTCTACAACTCTCACTATTATACCTAAAGTTCAAAATCCTACTACTTTGAATGATTCTCGCCCTATTGCTTGATGCACTGTCATATATAAAATCATCACAAAAATCTTATCTGCTAGACTTAGTAAGATTCTTCCCTTCATTATTCATAAGAGTCAATCTGCATTCATAGCAGGAAGAAGCATCACTGATAATGTGCTTTTGGCTCATGAATTACTGAGGAATTATCATACGTGTGCTGGTAAGGCCTATTGTGCCCTTAAAATTGACCTCTGTAAGGCTTATGATTCTATACACTAGGATTTTGTAGAGGAAGTTCTTCTAGGTCTTAATTTCCCTACTCAATTCATTCACTGGATCATGACATGCATACGGACCAATTCCTTTTCTCTCAAGATTATTAGTTAAATTGAAGACAATTTTGTGGGCAAATGTGGATTGAGACAGGGGGATCCTATGTCTCCTTTGTTGTTTGTGTTGTATAAGGATTACTTATCTTGAGCTTTTGATTCGAGACTTCCCCCTAGCTTCAGATTCCACTCTGGATGCTCAACTCCTAAATTGGTTCATCTGTGTTTTGCTGATGATCTCATGATTTTCTGTAGTAGTCATTTTGAGTCTCTCCAGGCAATTAATGACATTTTATCTCACTTCTCTACTATGTTTGGAATGTGTATAAATGAAGGGAAAAGTTTTATCTTTTTCTCAAGGACCAATGATGAAGACAAACAAATTATCTTACGCCTTCTGAGGTTTAATGAAGGAAGGATGCCAATGAAATACCTAGAGGTGCCTTTGATTTCTACTGCTCTTTAAAAAGTGCATTGTGCTGCTCTTTTGGATAGAGTCCCTACCCTTATTAATTCCTGGACTACAAGATGTCTCTCATATCCTGGTAGACTTCAACTTGTTGTCTATGTGTTGTGTAGCATTCAAGTATATTGGTGCTCCATTTTTATGCTTCCCAAGTCAGTTGTAAATGAAATTGACAATGAATGTCGTTCATTTCTCTGGCAAGGGAAAGATATTGGCTCTAAAAGTTTGGTTGCTTGGGAAAAAGTCTGTCGGCCAAAGAAAGAAGGAGGTCTTAGAGTGAAAGATCCCACTACTTGGAATATTGATGTTGTGGGAAAGAAAGTTTGGGATCTTTTAACCTCCAAATCTTCCCTTTGCGCTACATGGATTACTAAACAGAAGCTTAAGAAATTGAGTTTTTGGGGGATCACTAAGCCATGTGATTGTAGCTGGTCTTGGGGAAATCTCCTTAAGATTCGCAAGAATCTTATATGTGGTTTTGATTATGTTTTGGGGAATGGTTCGAAATTTTCTTTTTGGTATGAACCCGGGTGTAGTGGTAACTCTATTATAACCCTATATCCTTCTCTGAATATCTCTGATACTGATATACCTAAATGGGCCAAAGTTGCTGATTTTTGGTGCCATAATTCATGGCATTTACCAGACCCTCTAGATGATGACATTGAGGTAGCTTGGAGGGATATAACTCAGATTATTCCATGTGCACTCAGAACTGATAGTATTAAGTGGAAATTTACTCCTCATGGTAATTACACTATTAATAGTGCATGACATACTATCTGGCCTAAGGCTCCTAATGTATCCTGGTATAAGTTGGTTTGGGGACAGGGCTAGATTCCTAAATTTAGCTTCATCTTGTCGCTAGCTATTCAAAACCATTTAGCTACTAAAAGTAGGCTGCATACTTGGGGCATGGTTGTTGATGATAAATGTATGTTTTGTGCTAACTCATCTGAATTGATTGACCACCTGTTTTTTGCTTGCCTTTTTTCTCATTCAATTTGGCAAAAGTTATTGGAAGACTATAATATCAGTCGACGTGCATTTTACTGGAGAAGGAAGATCAATTGGTTCTCTCGTCGTGCTAAAGAGAAGTCGATGCTAGCTAAGCAACGTCGCCTTCTGTTATCTGCCTCTGTGTATTGGTTATGGAAGGAAAGAAATGAAGTTGTTTTGCAGGGGAAAACTCCTTCTGCAGCACATGTGTATGAGAGGATTAGGAGCAGCATTGCTCTACGCACTGACATTGATTCCTAAATGTGATTGGTGTCGATTTTGCTATTATTGTATAGAAAGTTTGTGAATATTGACTTTGGTTGTTTCTATGTTCTTAAGTTAGTTGTATAGGAATTTCATTGTGTCATTTTTATTTCAGTTTGTATAGGTTGTTACTTATCTGGGTTGCTTGGTTTGAGAACTACTTTCTCTTAATCCCGACACCTTTATCTCTCTGTCCAGATATGAGTCAGAGTTAGGTAAAGGGGTCGGGTAAAGAGAGAGATTATGATTTTTTGATGAACATACTTGTAAGATTCTTTTGGTGAAATATATACTGATTCTTTACCAAAAAAAAAACATTTGTAATATAGGTTACTTGTTTTACATATGATTTAAAGGTCGAGCTAACGAAATTTAACAGATATTTACTCGTTTTACGAAATGTGAGTGAAAATTAGAGTATTGATTGTTTTATTTCTTTCCTAACAAGCGTTCTTAATTGGATTTGAACATTTAACTTTTTATGTAGTCTCTTGAGAAAAACACAAAAGTCTACTTTGTTGTGTACCAATTTGAAGTCTTTTACTTTGAAGCTATCACCGATCTTTTGATAAGTGATTGACTCTTTTTCATATATAAATATATTTGGACCGTTGGCCATGGTCATGACTTATGAGGACAATGGGTCAGCTGGGCCATGTGGTATGGGAATCGTCGGTTCGAACTGGCTGTTCAAACCATTGGTTCACGGTTTTCCAAAAGGGTGAACCAGACCGCATAGAGACGGTTCAGCCAGTTCCGGCCAATTCGGTTTTGGTTTCAGTTTCGGCCGATCCGATTTCGGTTTGAACCAGCGGTTCAGATCGGTTTTGGCCACCTCTAATTTCAACCCAACTATCAAGCCAAAACTTTGTATCCCTGCCATTATCCACAGATATCATAAGGTTAGATCGTAAATGAGAAACATTTTTAAAATACCTGACCACAGGGGAGAAAGATTATAGCTACGGGATTTATCAAAATCCAACTCCCCCCTTTGAATTTATTTAGCTCTAATAATGTGAATCCACAAGGCCTGAGGATTGTTGAGAATCCGCCAGCCAAGTTTGATCATGAATGCTTGGTTGACCAATTGTGACGTTTTATTCCCAAGATTCAAAGTAATCTAATCAGCACAAAGAAACTAAAAGCATAAAAAGTGATGTGATGGCCTCGTTTTGCTTGCCTCAGTGGCAAATAAGTCAGGTTATAAGCATAATCTCCTGGTTTGAAGCATAGAGTTGCGAGTCATGAGTTCGGAAGAAAAAAAAAAGGAAAATCACACTTCTATTAAAAAAATAAATTTTCTTTTTGACAAATGTCATTCAAGATCTCAATTTTGAAAAATATCAAAAAAAAAAAATTAAATTTGACAAATGTCATATTCACGAGAAATCGTTATTTTTGTGAGAAATTGATTTTTTTGCGATAAAATGAATTCTAGTTATAGGTCTTAAGAAGATCTCTAAAGGTCTTCAGAAGACCTTCAAAGATCTCCATAAGGCCTCTAAAAAGTCTTCAAAAGGATGTTCATAATTTTTTTATACAAAATTTGATTTAATAAATTTTTGGTATTTTTTTAAATTAATCTGAATTATTTGTGTATATATATTTGATGTGCATGATATTTATAAATTTTTAATTTATTTAATGATAATTAATTTAGTATACAGAAATATATTTAAATATTTATAAAAAGTCTTCAAAAGTATTCGGAAGTCTTAAAAATGTATTCAAAAACTCTCAAAGCGAACTCCGTCGCTGCCCACAACAAAGCTTGGAATTTAACATCCAAAATTATAGCCAAATCTATAATATTCAAAATAAATCTGATATTCATCAAAAATTATCAAACTCGTTCCGCCATCAATTTAGATTTTTCTAATAAAAATATAAATTTGTCAAAGTTCAATCTACACTTTTATTTTTCTCTTAATAAAAAATGCAGCGTTTGGAGAGTGCTTTGAGTGCTCTCACGATTAACCTACAAATCACAAGCTTTTTACTCTAAAAAAACCCCAAACCCTTGTCTCTTCTTGTTTGCTCTGTTATGTAACCACGCGAACACAGCGACAGCGCCGTTTTTGTCTCCATTTTTTTAGTTTGTTTGCTTTCTACTGCTGCTTAAGTTTTTGCAATTGAAGCTACCATTTCGGATAACAGAACAGGTACGATTAAAGCGGTGTCGTCCAATTACATGATATTTCCTTTGTCATGTCAACGCCGTCGTATGTGTTTTATTTTTTATTCTCTCACTTTTTTTGAAGGCGACGGAAGGGGATTCTATGGAGGAGGAGATGCGACAATCACGAGGAGGAGGAGGTTATTGTGACTGAAGGAACATGAGAGAGAGAGAAAGAGAGAGAGAGAGAGAGCAGTGGTGGAGAAACAAAAGAGAGATGTGGAGAGAGGTGGGAAGAGAGAGGGTAGAGAGAAAGCGGGGGATAGAGAGCGGGAGAGATGAGAGACAAGGAAGAGAGAGAAAATTGGAAAAATAAGACGAAAAATTAATTTTTATATGACTGAATATGATATTTTTAAAAACTAAATTTTACAAAAAGACATATGACAAACCTAAGTTTAAAATTATTACATTCACATAATTTTCAAAATATGAGTATTTTTTATTAAAATTTTAATTTTAATTGAGATATCTAACATAATCTACCAAAAAAAAGGGCAAGTTACAAATAAATTCGTCAGCCTTTTTTTCCTTAGCTCGTACGGATCTGGCTCTCTTCCTTACATTTCACGGGCAAAAAGGCCCTTCCTTACAGATTTGTCCTAGTACATTTTTTTAATGTCTAGTCCTCATATTCTTCTCATTTTTACAGTTTAGTCCTTTTTACTTTAATCTTTCCAATTTTTTATTTAAAAATCAAAAATCCAAAAACAAGCTTATATCAACTCAACATAAACTCTTTAAAAACCTTTTAATTTTTTTTAAAAATCTTGAAAAACCTTATGTCAACTCAACAAAAATTCTTTAAAAAAATTTAAAAAATTTAAAAATATTGAAAAATCTTATATCAACTCAACATAAACTCTTTTAAAACCTTTTCAAAAATTTTTAAAATCTTGAAAAAGATTATATTAACTCAACATAAACTCTTTAAAAACATTTTAATTTTTTTTTAAATTTTGAAAAAAGTA
Source organism: Flueggea neowawraea (assembly GCA_948243855.1). Taxonomy (NCBI): domain Eukaryota; kingdom Viridiplantae; phylum Streptophyta; class Magnoliopsida; order Malpighiales; family Phyllanthaceae; genus Flueggea; species Flueggea neowawraea. Next base: position 15,666 of record CAODLS010246700.1, read on the forward strand.
AATAATTTTTTTAACTATTAAAAATCCTAAAACAACCTTAAATCAACTCAATAAAAACTTTTTAAAAATTACAAACAATTTTTTTAATAAACTTCATATCAACTTAAAAACAACTTCACATCAACCTTAAAAACTTTAAAAACAATTTACAAATTTTGTTAGTAAAACTTACAAATCACCCTTAAATAAACTCAATATAAACTCAATACAAACAATATTTTTAGTAAAACTTTTAGAAACTTGGAAGTTCTAAATAACAGCAGAAACTTGGAAGTTCTAATTAAAAATTGTTTCTAACAAGTTTTCATCTTTTTTACAAAATTTTAACATTTAAAAATAATAGCAGAAAAAATTAAGAAAAAGAAAAAAAGAAAAACAAAGCAGCCACCAAGGTCGACGAAGGAAACCCTAGCTGCCACCAAGGTCGACGAGAAAGTGCAGATCGGAGACGAGCAGATCGAGAGGAGGGGAAGTGCGGATCGAAGGAGGAAAAAGTGGAGAACTGAGGCAATGAGCACGACGACAACATAACAAGTGAGGTGAGCAACGAAAAGAAGAAATGGTGAGCGAAAGACGACGAGTTGCGAGAGATGAAAGGCGAGAATGAGATCAGATAGGAGATTCAAGAAAGACGAGAACGAGACGATGACGACGAGTTGAGAGCACCGAAAGGAGCGAGAAACAATGAATTCGTCGAGAGGAGCGAAAGGAGAAGACACACAGAGGAGGCAGAGGAACAAGTCGTGAGAAGACAAATCGGAGGCGGAGAACGTTGATCGAAGGCGGATGAGGGGAGAGAAGCATAACAGAGAGAGAGAGAGAGAGAGAGAGAGATAGAGAGAGAGAGAGAGAAATAGTGAAAATGAAAGAGGAAGGACAAGAGAGAGAGTGTCTGAGAGAGAAGGGGGAAGAGAGAGTAAGAGGAGAGAAAAGAATTAATGAACAAATGAGACAAAATGAGGAGTGAAAAGGACTGAATAATAAATAATTAATCTGTATGAAGTAAAAAACACCTTTGTTCAGTTACAAAGGTTGGACCTTTAATTAAGAAAGCAAGTCTAATGAGGTTGAAATGTAAGAAAAACTGGGCATGAACGGCTAAAATGTAATTATCTCAAAAAAAAACACGATGTAAATTGGGCTTAAGGCCTACTAAACCTGAAATGTTAGCGCAGTCAAGATCTGGAGCAACAATAGTAGAAGAAATAAAAAAACACATTCTTGAAAATTAGCTTACTAGTCCTTGAGACAGAAAATTACTCAAAAATACCCTACCCTCGATTCAACCGATAAAAATCATTCCAATTCACTAAAATTACCTCAAATCATACTATAGTACACAAATCTAAGATCAATTTTGCCAAATAAACTCAAAATTATCATAAAACCTCACTAACTCAACCAAACCCTATCCCACACCAAAACGCATCCAATCTTTTAAACCCAAGCTTAATCTATGTTCCTTTGACCATAATCCATCAGGATCTAACATCTTATAACTCTCATTCCAACAGAAATCGTCAAAATCCTAACCTTAGAACAAATTCGACCTCAACACACAAATTCGAATTTCAACATGAAAATTAAGGAAATAAGAGATTAATGGCAAAATCTTACCTCAAAAAGTGAAATAGAACCAAGGAGAGATAATGGGAGGTAAAAGGGACGGATTTGGAGGTGAGAGAAGTGAAAATGAGGAGTGAGAACCGAGAAGGTCGAGTTTGGGTGTATATAAAGACCCTCAGACCAAAAGGTGTGTTTCAGCATGTTGCCTAGCTCACTCGAGTGACACCTTATCTTACTCAAGTGAGATTTTCCCAGGTATGATCTTGAAGCCTCAGGTTACTCGAGTAATCTAGTGGTTGACTCGAGTATTCAAAACACCATTTCACTCGAGTAACGATTCTTCTTCCACTCGAGTTATCCAATGTTCATATCACTTGAGTAACACTACTTTTCTGCTCGAGTGAATCCTCATTAACATCATAATTCATCAATTCAACACCCTAAACATTCAAGATCAGATCGAAATTGAATGGAGAGCTACAAGATTCCATTCTGAAAGGGCAGTATGTTACAAAACAAGTTCTAAACAAATCTTAAACAAGTCATAAACAAGCTATAAAATATGTAGAACTTACATATATTAAACAAATATATAATAAACAGACACTAAAAAGGTTCTAAACAAATTTTAAATATGTTTTAAACAAGTTTGAATCTCTTGCTACTATAAGTAGTGAGTGAAGAAGGTGTATGTGAAGGGAGCTCCTCTTCTCTATCCAAAACCATGTCACAACCATTTTCAATGTTTTGGTTGCAGCTCCAAGTGCTGGCTCTATTAACAACACTCAGCTTCTTTATCCTCTCTTTCTTTGACTTCTCTAAAGACACAAATTTACCATCCAAACCTTCAAATAAAATCCTAGAATAAACAAAAGAAAAAAGTAGAATAATGGACAAAACTTTATCCTCTCTATTCTGCTTGTTGACAGGCCTCTGCAAAGTCAATCAAACAACCCAAATCTTTTTTCAGCCTTCAAAATTTGATCTTCTTCATTAAATAAAAGGAAAGAGAGGAATTTGAGGTTAGACAAAAAGAAGAAAGAAATAGAGAGAAAGTGAAAGAAGAGAGATCTAGAGAGATTTGATTTGATTTTATATTCTTTTTTTATTGCTATGTTTCTATGTGTTTTGGGACTGTGAAGTTGTCATTTATGATGTTTGAGATGTACATTGGAGTTTTCAAAATTTCTGTTTAAATTTT
>CAODLS010246766.1:0-16984 GCA_948243855.1 Flueggea neowawraea
AGCTGTTGGCTGTTTTATATCTGTTGCAAAGGATTTCTGCAGAAGTGGTCCTTAAAAATGTTACTCAGATTTCACCAACGACATTTCCAATTTATATATCCTTAAAATTTCTTTCTCTGCTATGCCCTTCCATAGTACATACTCTTCTCCTTTCCTCTTCTTTCCTTCTTCCTTCCCTTTTGTTTTGTTTTTGTGGTATCAAAAGTACGTCTTGTCTTCTCCTTTTTTTTTTTTGTATTTTTGTCGTTTTATTTTTCTTTTCTGCCGAAATGTGTACAATTACCTTTCCTATTAATCATTTTCACTAATTTTAATTAACTAGGAAGCTTATGATGCAAGACGCCACTTTGTCAAATCTTTGTGTGAGATTTTATCCCATAGATTTTGAGTTCAAATTATTTTAAATTAGAGTCTTAGTGCTTGTTTGGTATTAAGGAAGTATAATAAGGAAGTTTAACTTTTTTAGAAGTAGTTAAAATACTCATGTTTAGTTTAGAAGAAGTGTAAGGTCAAAAGAAAATTTAACCAATTTTCTTTCTTAACTTTTAGGAAGTCGGCCTTTTACTGATGAAGAACTTAGTAAGAAAATTCCTTAAAAGTATATTTTCTTGAAACTCAATCATTTAAATTAAATAAGGGCTTAGTATGATCAATTTATTGAATTTTAAATTCAAATATAAGCGATGTTGTGTGATTTAATATAAATATTTTATTTTTTAAAAATAATTATCGAACTATTGCAGAGTAATCATAATGAAAAAATCTACATTAACAACAATTTGTACTATAATATTGAAGGACGAAGAGTTAATGTTATTACCTTCCGTGAGATTTTTTTTTCACATTCATTTCATGAAAAAATATAGAATTTTATGATTTCTACAAAATATTGTCGAATTATCCAAATAATAATTAAGATCCTATAAATTAATATTTTCAGAATATAATAATTAGAGCAATAACGACAATATTTTTATGAGAACATGAATTATATAATGATTATAACTTCCTTTCCTTCTAGTTTAACGAACATATCGGCGTCATGTCCACAAGTAATTCTCTTTAGCACGAGATTATTTAGAATTTCTTCCACCATTATTACATCATTTATATTTATGTGCAATTTTTTGGTAGTCCAATATCAGATAAAAAAAGTAATGTAATTAAGATGTGTGCTTAAAATGGCATTTTGCGTATTAAGCGGATCTGATTTTGCGTATACTCAAGGCTTATGTTCATTATCTATCTAATTTAACTGCTAATATGGGATGGCTTAAATCAACTAGTTGCCTCCACATGTGTAATTATAGTTATCTAAAGGAGAATGACATATTTACATCCTAAAAAAGAAAATTACCAAATCAAAGCTAATCTTGAAAAGGATTTTACCTATAATTGATTTATTTGGCAAATTTAACTTTTCAGAACTCACCGTTCAATTAGTCGGTTTTCGACCAAAAACATCAATCATCTACTCAATGATTCAACCAAAATTAATCAAACCAATCGAAAATTGTTAAGAAACCTAATATGTTGAATGGTACTAGCTAGGGTGATAATTTGACCACAACATAGTCAAAAATTAAGAAATAGACAAAAATATATATTTACAAAAATTGAAATTAATTCTATATATAGTTTTTACATTTTTTCACTTATCATATAATATATAAATGTACGGATGTGGGAAAAACTTTTTTAAACTATTATATCCTTATTTATTTTTCATAATGATAAATACACCCTATTGGTTTTTTAAAAAGTATAAATACATTGATTTTTTAAGACAGTTTGTAATTATATCAACAACAAATTTAAACTTTATCTATTTTCAAAAAAAAATTCTATAATGCAAACGTAATTAAAGTTAAATTGTATGTAATCAAGAAAACCAAATTGTGACAGATAAACCAAATCATAAAAACATATAATCCATTAACTCTGGACTACAAAAATTCGTCAACTCCTACACCACGTACAATTATAGTGAACCAAAGAATGAAATTTACATACAATTTACTCTAGAGGCATAAAACTAATTTACTCGTGAGTTAATTTAGTTATGAAATTTACTCCAGAGGTAATTTACATTAAATCTAAATTTATTTTGTTTCACCATTGCATGACATTATATGTTCATTGTTTAATGATCATTATTAATTTCGGTCGAGTTTAGTGCAGTTAAATTAGGTAAAGTAAAATTGTAATTCTATTGAATTTACACTTATTTTTTAGAATAATATATAATTTTTAAATCATATAAAAATAAAAATATAATATTAAAAAGATAATAAAATAATCACCATTCAGTTTTACATGTTCATTAATTTGTACTCTATCTATGTTATTATTACTCTTTGAAAAGGTATTTAATACACTAATTATGTAATTAATTGACAAATCACTTTTTATTTCTCTTATAGAGAGTTGATATAGACAAATTTAATATATATATATATATTTTTAAAAAGTAAATAAAAAAAAGAGCATGACAATGTTTAAGTCATTATAACAAAAAAAAAGGTAAACTACTAAGATCTTCTTACATGAAGTTTTTATTGAATAATTGATTAATTTTATGTAGATCAGAATTTTAATTTTACGTATATTTTAATTGTATGAAATTTTTATATGAATTCTATGTGTTTATTACAATTAAAGTAAAATAATATTTTAAATATAATTATTTAATAATTTAATAAAAATATATATTATGTGCAACACTCACATTTAAAAAACTAATTTATATAGAGATAGAAAATATGCTCTAGATTTTATTCCAGTTAATAAGTGTTGAGATAATTGGTCCTCTGTTGAACAAAAAGGTGCCTATTAATGATTAATTCTTGCACTTCTTTCAAGAATTACCAAGACCATACTTCTTTTTTGCACCTTTAGTTAGGTTAAAAAGTTTATCTCTGATGATTATTTTTGAGGTAAGTAATTTTTCAGGACCATCTTTGCATTGGTGTTGTAATAAGGGAGTTTGCATGGTTGTTAACTGAAATGGGTAATTTAATGTTAGTTTTTTGAAGTGTTTCTGCAAAAAACAGATAGCTTTTTGGTGCATGCTTGGCTCTGTTTTCCAATTATTCTCGTCTCCAACTGCCTCCTTTGTTCATAATTCTTCCTTTCTTTGCTATCCTATGACATGTCCCTTTCTTTCTCTCTGTCTTTCTCATTACTTCGTGTCGATTGTAATTAAGAGTTCGAGCTCATATTTAGATTGGTTATTGAGGCACATACATTCTCTTTAAATAAATAAATAAAAGATAATTGTTAACATGCATGTGTGTTAAAGAATGTGGTTAAACTCCAAATTTTAAATCTAACCTATTAGCTAATATGGTATCAAAACGACTTATGGTCAAATGGTCCGATTTTAATCTCAACCACCGTCAATTATTAACGAATTGAAACTTAGTTCCTTAATTATAAGGAGAGGAAGACTGACAATTTCCAAATCTAATGGGCTTTCACTTGTAGGAACGTGTTAGAGAATATGGTTAAAAACCAGATTCTAGACTTGAGTTATCAATTTAAACTTTTAGTGGATTTTTTCCTAATAGCATGACATTAAATGGCAAAAAGAGTTTCATTATTATTAATATTTTTATTTATTATAAATAAATGATCTTTTCAAACGCTAAAATAGAACAAAAATAACAACAGAAATAATGAATAGGATTTTTGTTGTTGTTATTGTGAGTTAAAGCTTTGCAGGTATTGCAAAATCCCACATTGCTTAAATAAGAAGTGGATGTAGTGTTTATATTAAGAAATATAAAATGAGTTTGGTAAGGTGGAAAATAAGAAGATCTTTCGCTCGAATGTGATAGGGCTTTGAGGGGAAATGGGCCAAATGCCCACCCTGCATGCGAGGCTTGGCTTGTTTTATGCATAAATTTATTTTTTCGGTCCAATATTAAATCCCACATATTAATTCTTGCTAAGCCAAATAGAACTTAAATTAAAAGCCACTTTTTTTGACACATTCAAAAGGCAACGTTCACTTTGAATGCTTCTCCACAAAAATGTTCAACCCACATATTTGCTGCCACCTTCCAAATTTTATTCCTACTTTGCTGCCACTATCCACAAAATCTCTCCTCCTCAACGTTCACATCCTTGGCATATAAATACAGAAGCCAACAGTTGTAGCAAGACACACTTCTCTTCATCATTCTCTACTGTGTTAGGTTCTCAATTTTTTTTCCAGTTGCTTCCTGTTCCTCTACACGTATAGAAGGCTTGTTTTATCCTAGGGGAAATTAATTCCTTTGGATAGTGACAACGCGACTCAAGCTTTTGCATTCTATTACTTTCCGTCTTCCACTTCCAACAATCTAAACTTCTTCTTGTTGCTGCCATGAAAGCTCTACAAGGAAACGACACCCCTATTGCTCCTTCTGTCTCAATTGTTGCTGCTGCTCAAGGAGGTTCAATAGTGTTCGTTGTTATCCCTGGTACTGCCCAACCTGTCGTCCCTAATTTCCTCCCTCCTACTGTGTCTCCTACTATGCCAATGTATGCCAAGCCATTTTCGGATGTTTCAAATATTGAGGTGTTTGATGGGGAGAATTTCAAAAGGTGGAAGGATCGTGTATACTCCCTACTCGACTTGTATGGAGTTGCTTTGGCTCTCACCTCATAGAAACCTGAATCCAACATTGAACCTTGGGAGTATGAAAACAAGGTGAGATACAAGGAAGCACATGCAATATGAGAGTCAATGACTATCAAATATATTGCCGAGGACTTTGTCAAACAAAAGTTCGTGTGTGGGACTTACTATCGATATGAGAGAGCGAGGACAAGGAAATTGTGGCTCAAATTCACGAATACCAAAAGCTGTTTGAAAATTTAAAGAATAACAACATCAACTTGCAAGATGAGTTCGTAAGTGAGCTATTGATCGAGAAGCTGTCTAATTCATTGAATGACTACAAGCAGTCACTCAAACACAAAGAGATAAAGTTGACTTTGCATGAGTTGATCAAACACATCTTGATCGAGGACACCAATCGCAAGGAGACAAAGGCTGCTAGGGAAAATGAGTTGGCAACTAAGGAAAATCTCGTCCAACACAAGCCAAGCCACAAACCTAGCCAAAAAAGGTACAATCAAAGTTCAAATAAGTCCGATTATACCTTGAAAGCTACTAACCTTGACTTCAAGAAAAAAGAGTGGGAATTGCTTTGTTTGTGGCAAGCCAGGTCATCATACTCTACAGTGCCGAAAGAAAGTAAGAAACACATCTGGAAATGGGAAACCTCCTAAACCAAAGGTCAACTTGGTTGAAGGAGATGATAATGATGATATTATTGCATCTGTGATTTTTGAAGTGAATTTGGTGTCCTCTTCTAATGATTGGATAGTAGACTCTGAGGCTACTAGACACACTTGTGCAAGCAGAAATGCTTATGTCTCTTATACACCATAAGGGGATGATAAAGAGGTGGTCTACCTTGAAGATTCTCACACAGCTCGAGTATTAGGAAAATGAAAAGTTTTGTTGAAAATTACCTCAAGGAAAACTTTGGCATTGAATGATGTATTACATGTTTCTAATATTAGAGCAAATTTGATTTCTGCAGCACTGCTGGGAAAAGTTGGGGTTAAGGTTTCCTTTGAGTCCGACAAAACAAAAAATGATGTCTTTGTCAGCAAGGGATATTGTAATAAGGACTTATTTATACTCAATGTCACTAAAATTAATAATAATGATGCATCTTCTTCTGTTTACTTGGTTGAATCTCATGATGTTTGACATGCTATATTAGGAGATGTGAATTTTTCTTATTTGAAGAAAATGCAACCTTGTGATTTGATACCTAGGATTGATAATAATAACTTGAGTAAATGTAAAATTTGTACTGAGACTAAACAACTTAGAAAATCTTTTGCATATGTTAGTAGAGAATCTGAATTGTTAGACTTGATTCATACTGATTTGGGTGATTTAAAACAAGTTGTGACTAGAGGTGGTAATAAATATTATATTACTTTTATTGATGATTGTTCTAGATATACAAGGGTGTACTTGCTTAAGCAAAAACATGAAGCATGAGATAAATTTTTGTTGTATAAATCAGAAGTTGAAAATCAACTTGGAAGAAAAATTAAAAGAGTTAGATCCGATAGAGGTGGTAAGTATGTTTTGTAGAATGAATTTTGTGAAAAGGAATGAATAATACATGAGATTACTCCTCTTTACTCTCCCCAGTCAAATGGTGTAGCTGAATAAAAAAATAGTACTTTAAAAGAAATGATGAATGCTATTTTAGTTAGCTTAGCTGCACCAGAAAATTTTTGGGAGAAGCTATTATGCCTACTTGTCATTTACAAAAAAGAATGTCACATAAGAGAACTGACAAAACAATTTATGAATTATGGAAAGATTATCCTCCTAACCTTAAATATTTAGAAGTGTGGGGGTGTTTAGCTAAGGTTATGCTTCCTGATAATAAAAAGTAAAAAATCGGGTCTAAGACTTTTGATTGTTTATTTATTGGATATGCTAAACATAGTGTTGCTTATAAATTTCTTGTTTTGAAAAGTGATGTTCTTGAATGCAACACTATTGTTAAGACAAAAAATGCTGAGTTTTTTTAACACATTTATCCACTTTCTCAAATTTCTTATGTGCCTATTCGTGAAAGTGATTTTGATGATTCTTCTGAAGTTTTGAGGAGGAGTAAAAGACAAAAGAAAGATTTTTCTTTTGGAAATGATTTTTACACTTATCTTGTGGAAAAAAAGGTCCTTTTACTTTATCAGAAGCTTTTTCATCATCTGATACTCCATTTTGGAAAAAAGCTATGGAAACTGCATTGAACTCGCTTTTACAAAATGGAACATGAGAATTAGTTGATTTACCTCCAGGAGTAAAACCAATTGGTTGCAAATGGGTTATTGTAAAAAAGATTAATCTGGATGGTAGTGTCTTTAAAATGAGACTTGTTGAAAAAGCTTTTACTAAAAAACAAAATATTGATTATTTTGATACTTTTGCTCCTGTTGCTAGAATTTCTTCAATTCGTGTTTTACTAGCTTTAACGTCGATTTATAAACTTGTTATTCACTAAAGGGATGTTAAAACTATTTTTTGGAATGGTGATTTAGAAGAAGAGATTTATATGGTTCAACCAGAGGGACGTGTTGTTCCAGTTCAAGAGAATAAAGTTTGCAAATTGAAAAAATCTTTGTATGGCTCAAAACAAGCTCCTAAACAATAGCACGAGAAATTTGATTTGGTTTTGATAGAAAATGGTTTTTCATCTGTGAGTGTGGATAAATATGTTTATACTAAGCTATCCAATAATAATTGTGTTATTGTTAGCCTATATGTGGATGCTTATCTTTGGCACTTGTCTTGATATAGTATTTAGTTCTAAAATTTTTCTAGCTTCAAAGTTTGACATGAAAGACTTGGGTGAAGCTAATGTGATATTGGGTATTAAAATCATAAGAAATGATGATGGTATTTTGTTGTCACAAAATCATTATGTGGAAAAAATTTCTTAAGAAATTTGATTGTTATAATATGGCATCTGTGAGTACTCCTTATGATGCTAATATTCGATTAAAGAAAAATATAGGTGAACATATATCGCAGTATGAGTATGCACAGGTTATTGGGATTCTGTTGCATTTAATGAATTTTACGAGACCTGATATAGCTTATACTGTCAGTAGACTGAGTAGGTATACCCAAAATCCGAATGATGATCATTGGACTGCTTTACACAGATTATTGAAATATTTGAGAGGTACCAGGAATTATGGTATTCTATATAGTGGATTTTCCGCTGTACTTGAAAGGTATAATGATGCTAACTGGATTTCAGATTCAGACGAGATCAAATTCACTAGTGGCTATGTATTCACATTAGGTGGGGGTGCTGTGGCTTGAAAATCGACCAAGTAATCAATCATTTCCAAATCAACTATGGAGTTTGAATTTATTGCACTAAATTTAGTTGATAGTGAAGCTGAGTGGTTGAAAAGCTTATTAGCAGATATACATTTGGGAATTAAACCTACATATTCTGTGTCAATGCATTGTGATTGTAAATTAACAATAGCTATTGCGAAGAACAAAACCTTCAATGGAAAAAATAGACATATTCGATTGAGACATAATGTGGTAAAGCAATTGCTTAAAGATGGAATTATTTTCGTTGACTATGTGAAGTCAGAAGTGAATTTGTCCAATCCTTTGACTAAACCTTTGGCAAGGAAACAAATCCTTGAAACATCGAGTGGAATGGGACTAAGGCTAATTTGAGTTTATCAACGACTGATAGGAACCCAACCTATGTGATTGAAGATCCCACGAATTAGGTTCATATGGGTAATAACAAATTAGTTGTTGATCCTGCCACTAAAATTATAGAGTCCCTCTTATAGTGAGTGATTAGTGCTTGAACTGCCAAACCAATGTGAGGTTGAGTTATATATATTCTTAATGAATTCTATATCCCTTAAGGGTGGTGTATTATAGTCAGTATACACTTGATGGAATCACCTATATGAGTGTGAAGTGGGGCCGCTTCTATGAGATTTTTAGCCGAGTCTCTAGAGCACTCATGAATTTTCAGGCACGTGCACGACCTATTAGCACAAAAACACGATGAACAACAGGAATTGTAGAGTGTAATGTGATTAATGAAACCTCTATTTTAAATAAGAGTTTTTTTGTTCATAGAAACTATATGTTTCACCAATTGCTTTGTGAATTATGTTTCATTAGTCTAGATTTAGTTCATAGTCCCAAAAGGACACTAGCTTCGATGCATTACAATTCATGTATTTGAACCCAACAAAGAAATCTCTTCTTGTGGCTTTTGCAATATGTGAGGGATTGTTGTGAGTTAAAGCTTTGTGGGTATTGTAAAATCCAACATTGCTTAAATAAGAGGTGGATGTCGTGTTTATATTGAGAAACACAAAATGGGCTTGGTAATGTAGAAAGTAAGGAGAGTTCTCGTGCGCATGTGAGCAGGGCTTGGAAGGGAAAACGGGCCGAATGCCCACCCTGCGTGCAAGGCCTGGTCCGTTTTATGCATAAATTTATTTTTTCAGTCCAAGATTAAATCCCACATATTAATTCTTGCTAAGCCAAAAAAGAGCTTAAATTAAAAGCCACGTTTTTTGACACATTCAAAAGGCAACGTTCACTTTGAATGCTTCTCCACAGAAATGTTCAACCCACCTATTTTGCTACCACCTTCAAGATTTTATTCCTACTTTGCTGCCACTATCCACATAATCTCTCCTCTCCAATGTTCACATCCTTGGCCTATAAATACAGAAGCCAACAGTTGCAACAAGACACTTATCTTCATCTTTCTCTACTGTGCTGGGTTCTCAAATATTTTTTTTCTGTTGCTTCCTGTTCCTCTACATATAGAGAATACTTGTTTTATCCTGGGGGCAATTAATTCCTGTAGGATAGCGACAACACAACTCAAGGTTTTGCATTCTATTGCTTTCCGTGTTCCACTTCCAACAATGGTTATAATTATTCTTATAGTTTGTTATTGTTATAATTATTCTTCGCCACTCTAAATATCTTATACTGCTCGCAAACACACTATACAAAACTTAATTTATTTGGACATAATTCTTCAATAATTTAAATATATTCAACATGTTGATTCAATATGTGATTTTAATGTCTCAATCCATACGATGTTGGAACATACCATTCTAATTAAATTGAGCATACAAGTATTTTTTTATGAATAAACATACAAGTATATACAGTATTTTTTTCTTTTCTGAGATTTTGGATTATAGTTGGAACTATCCATCTTTTATGGCTTGGACTATCTCAAATTGGAGTCTCCCTTGTAGCACCAACATGCCATTGTGAGCCCACCAAATGGTAAACCCTAACAGAAAAAACAACAACAACAACCCTTCATTCATGGAAACCCCTTTCGTTGCCATTAGAGTCGCATTCACATTTGGTGTTTTTACACATGGGGATCAAAGCCAAACCCTAAATGAGACGCCTAAACAAATTAGGTCCACAAAGTACTGTGATTGAGCCAACCTAACCCAGAAAACATACAACCCTATGCGATGACACTATCATCCTTGTATGTTTACTCGATTTTATATTCTATTAAGATGAAGTAAATTTCATTTCAAAAAAACATGAATTAATTTAAAAAATTGTATAGTTATTCAGATTACACATCAACATCACCTAATAGATATCTTGGGAACTGTTGTATCGACTTCCTAAATTTAAGAAGCACATATTATTGTCCCAACTCTCAACCGGTTCTAAAAAAAATTAATACATGTACAATTAAATTAATTTCAAAGAGATTATGTAAGATACTGAGGGTCCTCAAATCCCTCGTACTTGTGGACATAACTTTATTTGAAGCCAAAACACATGTGACTATGCATAACTCCAAGTCTCAAATTATTCACTTCCAACAAAAAGGTCTTTGTCTGACAAAAATCCCTAATTCAAATTGCAAGTTGTTAATGTATTATAAGGATGTTCGGTTTGGCTTGGCTCAACATCGATATATCTATACATCAATAAAGTGTTGGTTCAATGATTATGAGCATATACTGATTCTAACTAAACTTTGTCCATCAAAAAATACAAATTTGAAGTTCTAAAGAAAAAATTATCATTCATCAGAATCAACGCCTATTTGTAAGGCTAAATTTACGTAAATTAGCAAGAATTATGGATCTATTAATTAGAAAAACCGTAAATGTTCTAATTCTGGATGGTATGGACATCTCCTTAATGTCTAAGCTCTCTGGATCCAGACATCTCCTAATTGTAAGGCTAAATTTACGTAAATTAGCAAGAATTATGGATCTATTAAGTAGAAAAACCGTAAATGTTCTAATTCTGGATGGTATGGACATCTCCTTAATGTCTAAGCTCTCTGGATCCATAAGATTTGTCTGTATTAGGTAGAAATAAGAGAAGAGTCGCTATCTGTTTGTTCTTAATCTCTCACTCACATTAGGTGGACTGAATGTGACACTGCCTTTGATAACCACTGTCTTTGAGCCTACCACTTTGCTCTCATCAAACCGCCATGATATGATACAGGCAACATGCGTTCCCATTTGTGGACCAAAAATGAATGCTATTGCTGAGTGGTCACCTTCTCTAACTAAAATCAGACAAATTTTATCATCATTATTCTCTTTAATTTTTGACGTTTTGCCTTGTTTATCTAATCATGGTCTTAAATTATCTATAAACTCCTCTGAAAATGATTTATTTGACTTCATATATAGTTTTCCTACAAATTAACGAAAAGGGCTCAATATACACCAATAAAGAGTTAATACAATAGTTAATACAATGGTTTGAATAGTCTTCACTTGTAAGCATATATAAATAGTGATGTCATGTAATCCTCATCGTTAATTTAAGAGTCAAGACCAAAAGATGCATATAAGTATTTTCTTCACTCAAACCACCAAGCCATTTTTTATAGTACAAAACTACAAGGTCAATAACATTCTTAATGTGGATAATACCTTGGTCAAGTAGATATAATGATTGTTAATAACATGGTTTTCACAACAAATAGTATAATCAATAATTGTTAAAAAGAGCCATTTATCCGAAGGTTAGCCTAGTTAGGTTGTCGGATAAATGGATGACCCTTTCCAGTAAAAAAATAATTGTTGAAAAGAAAAATCGTCAATTAACAAATTAATAATGAAAAAGAGAAGAAAAACTATATGACTATCTATACATGTTCTTACATGCAAGTCAAAACACAACTACGAAAGATTGAATTATTTATATATAAAAAATTTAAGAGTTGGACCAGTGGGACAAGAAAAACAGAAAGACATGATGAGTTGTGTCTAGTTCTGGAGTACTAAACTATCCTTAATTTTTCCATCTCTGGTTTTGGAGAAATGTCAAATACAAATTTGTAGTATTAGCCCCTTTTGATTAATGTTGAAGAAAAGTTGTACATTCGGTAACTTCATGAAGCACCATTACATTCATGGGTACAAAGATCACATGCTCAAGAATGTGTAGTTCTTTTCAAATTATGAAATCATAGTACCAAATGTTGAATTCTCATTGGATTTTATTCAGTTAGTCTAAAAAGGATTTTGAAAGAAATAATTATACTTGGAAATATTTGGAACCTGAGGAGGAAAGAACAGGTCTTCAGACATTCTTGTCGGTGGACCTTTCATCACATGTGACTCCAATTTCTCATCAAATATACCAATAAAAATACAATGGTTCAGCCGCAGGTGTTAAAAAGATTTTTATTTATCAAAACAAGAAATAATTTATTATAATTAAGGTTTGTTTTTATATAAACACTGATATTTTTTAAAGTATATTAAGTCTGACTAAAAATCAAATCTTAGAACTCTTTGGTACTAGTACATTCCGGGATTTTGAGTCTCTTATTTTAAAACTTGGTCTGAAGAGTTTTGTTGTCTATAAAAATTCTAGTTGATCTAAATTTAAACTGTGTAGTTAAATATAAAAAAAGATATTTGAAAATCAAATCTTCGAACTCTTTAGTAATAGTATATCGAAGATTTTAGGTTTGAATCCTTCTTATAAATTCGGTTGAAAGAATTTGATCTTCTACAAAAATTCTGCCTAATCTAAATTCAAAGTAGTTAAATATCAGTAGGATATTTAAATTTTGAAAGATTTGATTAAACTAATATATAAACATGTTGGTATGAATACTGATCATTTGAATACCATTCAACATAACTGTTTTTAGGGAGAAGGCGATATCTTGGGCAGATGAGAACAGAATGGAAGAATGTGGATGTAATTAGGAAACCAATGCAAGTGGAGATGAAAACATGAGAGCCCACCACCATGAATATTAATACTTGTTATCAATTTTGAAATTGAAGAATACATATAAGCAATAAAAACACATGACAACATGCATGTATAGGACTTAAACTCTCTCCATAGAAAATGAAGGCTTCCATCAAACTGAAGACCCTTAACTGTCAATATAAGGATAACTCTTTGAACTCAAAATCTTGATGGATATGGTCATTGTAGTTGTCTCAAACTTAAAGCTTGGACCACACCAAGGCATCTTTTTTCAGATGTTGCAATTACATGGTGGGGACATCTTTAATTATTTGGTAAATTTCGTCCCTTTTCATAGTTTTCTTTCTAATTCAAAACCATCAATTCTTCTCCCTTAATTGCAATTTTATTCAAAATTTGAATAAAATTTCTCTTTTTTTTTTTGAAATGTGAATAAAATATCTTTATGTATTCTAAACTGTAGATGTCACAATCCGGTGGCATAAGCACACAGTTATCCTAAATTAACATTTGACAATTAATGAACTCGCAATCACTAAATCCAAAAGTTTAAAGATTACTCAAGCTGTTAGGTCTTCATAATTATAAATATTTCTCTTATTCCACACTTATTCGATATAGGCCTTTGGACAGTAGCTGTGTAGCAGCTAAATTGACCTACTAGTTTCAACTGTCTATATAAGTGAAATGTTACCATAAATGCATATAGCAATTGAAAATTTCAATCCCAAGTCCAAGCGTTCATGAAATTAATCATTTACGAGTTGGAGACTAATCCAATTAATATATAGTTTCAAGTGAAAATATTTTTTCGATTAGCCATTTTTTATTTGTTCTCGGGAATCAAATTCTCAATTTTTAATACTAGAGAAGACTCATATACTGATAAGCTACAAACTCATTAGTTAGTTTTAAGTGTAAATCTTAATAATTAATCCTAAAAATTGGCGTACTATAATCACAATTTTAATTTTTCCTTTTTGATAAGCTTAGAATTAAAAAATTACATACACAAAGAAACAATATATATTCTATACGGTATATACCATTTATTGCTGAAATTTTGTTTTCTAATGAAAAAAAAAAGAAAAAGGAATCCAAAAACTCTTCACTTGTCTTTTGATATATATTGTCAAAGGCTCATTCCACAAATTATCATGAAAAGGAACGGTCCATATTTTTTATCACTTTCGTTTGACTTGCAATGATATTGGACAGCGAATGGTTGTTTTCTTGTGTCATATATAGTTGATATGTGATGTCCATGCTATGCATAATTTGTACATGAATAAAATATGAAAGCAACCTTCATTATCTATCTAACAACTTGCATCAAAATGGCCAATAAAAAAACTTGCATAAAAATGTCTATAAAAATAATAATTCTCTAAAGATAATTACTTTTACATCCTGTCATCTTTCTCCCTCATTTTTAAAATTGATGTTTACGCAAATTAATATCCTAACTGTTGGGATAACTCCCCAAATCTCACATCAAGTAGGAGAGGGTTTAGAGTGAATCCCACATTGGTTAAGAGTGAATTTGGAAATCTACTTATCTCACATCGTTTAGGTGTGTAATTGTGAAGGGTTTCTCCCTTATAAATAGATTCTGAGCCCAAGTTGTTGGGTATCACAAATCGTAAAGTAGTTAACCAGATGTGTAACTTAGGCTTGGGTTTATGAGAGTGAGAGAGTTTTTACAATTTTTTCCATCCAAAAATTGTAATATTATTTTAGTGGAGTTCGTGGACGTAGGTCTATTGAGTGATCAAACCACATTAAAAATTTCTTTTATTCTCTTCTTTTGTTCTCTATTATTTATTTTCTTATGTAGGTGTGTTTGGGCTTTAACAAGTGATATCAGAGCAAAAGGCTCATTTTAGGGAGGAGAATAGAGGAAGAGTAGAAGCAGAGTTGTAGAAAAGATGTTAACTACAACATTGAAGTATGAGGTTCCATTGTTTGATGGCAAGAGCTATTTCACTTAATGATAGAGCACAATTCATAACTATTTGTTGCAGTAGGGTCTTAACATCGCATTGGAGAATGAAAGTCTAGCAGTATAAAAGATAGAGATTGGAGTACCATTCAGAGAAAAACTATCAGCACTATCAGGTTAGCACTTGCTCTCCAAATTAAAATTATTGTTTTGAAAGAGATATCTCCTAAAGCTTTGTGGAAGAAGTTGGAGAGCACCTATTTGTCGAAGTCGTTGACTAACCGATTGTGTCTGAAGATGTATCTATATATGTTGAGAATGGATGAATGAGGCAATATTTATGACCACATTAATAATTTCAATCAGTTAGTTTGTCAGCTATTGAATTTGGGAAAGAAAATTGAGGAGGAATAACAGTCATTACGTTTGTTGGGATCATTGCCTAAATCTTTCAAGTCGTTGGTGCAAACGATACTAGTGGGGAAAAACACTTTGTAATTGAATGACGTGATGACGGTCTTGAAAGAGAATTAAAGGATGATGAGAGAAGATGGTGATGGTCCTCAATTACTTATAGCTGGAGGGGATGGAGAAAGAGGGAGGAATCATAGGAAGGGTAACCGTGGTGAAAGATTGAGATTTCAGCCGAGAGATATGAGTACTATTGAGTGTTATTAGTGTGGAGAAACCAGTCACATGCAATCTCGCTGCCCACAGTTCAAGTAGGACTTGAAGAGTCTACAAAGAATGATGAATGATAAGCAGAAAGTTGGTGATTCTTCAATTAATGTGGTTGAAGATTATAGTGATGTATTATTGACTGTTGCTAATGATCTTGTTGAAGATCAATCTAGTTGGGTGTTAAAGTATGCTAGTGGCATTTATATTTATACAGATCGAGCTTCTTTTGACACTTTATAGAATGATGGACTTTTTGGCTACATCCATGGGAGCAATTCGACGTTAAAAATTGAAGGCATTGGAAGAGTTTGCTTAAAGCTCCACAATGGTGTTGTCAAAACACTTTCTAATGTGAAATTTGTACCTGGTGCTAGAGCCAATATAATTTCTTTGAGTGAATTGGTTTCTCGTGGGTACAAGTATGTTAGTGATGATGAGTTCTACAAGTTTTTCAAAGGTGACAACTTGATATTGCAAGGAAGGAAGGAAGGAAAAAATATTTATTATTTGGATAGGTGTTTCCTTAATCATGGAAGCAACAGGACGAAGAAGACGAAAACTATAAAGAGAGTTCATGTTTTTGAAACTGTTGAGATATGTGGGGATTTTGATAGAGGGATGATTTGTTGGGATAACTCCCCAAATTCCACATCAAGTAGGAGAGGCTTTTGAGTGAATCTCACATTAGTTAGGAGTGAATTTGGAAAAACTACTTGTCTCACATCGCTTAGGTATGGAATTGTGAAGGAGTCTTTCCCTTACAAATAGGTCTTGAGCCCAAGTTGTTGAGTATCACAAATCCTAAGTTAGTTAACTAGAAGTACAACTTGGGTTTGAGCTTATGAGAATGAGAGGGTTTTTACAATTTTATCCGTCCAAAAATTGTAATATTATTTTAGTGCAGTTCGTAGACGTAGGTCTATTAAAGAATCGAACTACGTTAAAAAATTATTATGTTCTCTTCTATTTTTATTTATTATTTATTTTCTTGTGTGAGTGTATTTGCGTGTTTGGACCCTAATACTGCCATTGCAACAAATTTTTTTTGGCTTAGTTATTCAAAAAAACATAAATTCAGACAACCACATTGAAAGACTAATGGATGGAGGGCCAATTGGGACCAATGGAAGAACCATTGGTTCCTCAATGTGAGTAAAGGACCAATGTCAGTTTGTTTTGGATGATTCAAGTTGCATTGGACCGTTTAAGGCATAATTTTTTTATTTGTTTTGATATTGAGGTCAACAATACTATTTTTTTTGTTTTCCTTTTATTTTGTATTTTAATGTTTTCTTTTTTTTTCACTTTAATTTATTTTTTTAATATAGTGATACTAAATTTTTTTATTAAAATTGTAGATAAAAAATTTCACATAAATTACATTTAATACTATTTTATGTACTTTTATTATTACAAGTAATATAAATTTTTGGGTAAATAATTTTATGCTATTATATGTAAATAAATATTAAATTATTTATGTGAAAAATATATTTTAAGTAGTATATATTATAAATGGAAAGTGA
>CAODLS010246837.1:0-10223 GCA_948243855.1 Flueggea neowawraea
TTAGATCGAATTAGTGCCCTATTTAATATGTAGCAAGCGGTATTGACTGCCTCGGCCCAAAAATACTTAGGAACATCATTATCATTTAACATGGTCCTAGCCATTTCTTGTAATGTTCTATTTTTTCTCTCAACAACACCATTTTGTTGAGGTGTTCTAGGTGCCAAAAAGTTATGTTCGATACCTTGCTCATTACAAAGATTTTCAAATGGCTTACAATTGAATTCCCTTCCTCTATCACTTCTAAGGGATACAATAGTGTATCCTTTCTCATTTTGAACATTTCTACTAAATTTTGTGAATGTATGAATGCCTTCATTTTTATGAGCAAGGAAGAACACCCATGTAAAACGAGAAAAATCATCAACAATGACATATGCATATTGTTTTCCACCTAGACTCATAGTAGATGTTGGATCAAACAAATCCATATGCAATAGCTCAAGTGGTCTAGATGTAGAAATCATGCCATTGCTTTTGAAAGATGTTCTTGCTTGTTTTTCCTTTAACACATGCTTCACATACAACATTGTTTTGAAATTTCAACTTTGGCAATCCAACAACTAAATCTTTTCTACAGAGTTTTGATAACAAATCCATGCTTGCATGTCCTAATGTTTTATGCCAAATCCATGCATCTTCATTAAAAGCCGAAAGACGTTTTTCATTGAAAGATTTTGAATCATTCAAATCCACAACATAAACATTTTCATGCCTATGACCAATGAATACAATTTTCTATCCTTGATGCTTTCAATGATGCAATATGATGATTCAAAAACAACACAATTATTCATATCACATAATTGGCTAATGCTAAGCAAGTTATGCTTCAAACCATCAACAAGACAAACATTTTTAATAATTGGTGAAGTTCCTTACCCACTTCACCTTTACCTATAATTTTGCCTTTTGAGTTGTCTCCAAATGTTACATATCCACCACTCTTGAGTTCAAGTTTGGAGAATTGACTTTTATCTCCGGTCATATGCTTGGAGCAACCACTATCAAGATACCAAGTATTTGTCTTCACATTTGCTTTCATGAACACCTACAAAATTCAAGTTCAATTTCTTTTATTTGGTACCCATTTTCTTTTGGGTCCATAAGAGTTAGTCTTAATCATGTTAGGAAGGATGGTTCCTTTGGGAACCCACACCTTCTTCATACCAATGTATGCATTGTTTCTAATGTTACAAAAATAAGTTATATGTCCCCTTTTCCACAGTAGTTGCAAGTAGAAAATGAAAATGATGCATGTGGTCTAAGAAACCTAGTGTGATATGATATTTTTTTCATTCATGTAATCATATCCCAAACCACTTTTTGATAAAGACAATCTTTGACTACCAAGTAGTTTGTCAAGGTTTTCTTTCCCTTCAGTAAGTTTGTAAGACACATTGGTAAGCCATTCAATCTTATTCTTTAATGCAACATTTTTATTTACCAAATCATGATCACTATTAGTCACACATTTGGAAATCTCATTCTTCAATCTATCATTCTTCTTTTTCAAGCAATCATTCTCATTTTGCAAAATATCAATCTTTTTATCAAGTTCACAAACAATTTTCTTTAATGCAACATGTTTAAGGCCAAGTTTCCTAAATTCATCATGAAATGATTCAAATGCTTAATAAAGCTCTTCATGAGTATAGGAATCACTTACCTCATTTTCCTCTTCTTCTTCATTATCTCCAATTACCATAAGACACAAGTTGGCACCTTCTTCAATATCTTCATCATCATCCGAACTATCATCATTATCGCTCCAAGTAGCCACCATTGCCTTGTTTTTCTTCTTAAACCTTTTTTTTTGCTTTCTTTAGGAGAGAACATTCAGATTTGATGTGTCCGGGCTTTTTGCATTCATAACAAATGATTTCATTTTCCTTCTTGTTGGAAAAGTCTTTTGAGCTTTCTTTCTTGTATGGATTTTTGGAGAATTTCTTCTATTTGAGAAATATCTTAAATTTTCTAGTGAGAAGAGCAAATTCTTCATTTTCTTCTTCATCCTCACTATCACTCAAAATTTCGGTCTTTGAAGTTAAGGCTTTAAGTGCTATACTCTAAGCTTGTCTTCTTCTTCTCTTCTATTTCTTCCTCTTATTCCTTCATCCTCATTTCATGATCAAGCAATGATCACATGAGATCCTTTAATGGTAATGTTAAAAGATCCTTTGATTCTTCAATAGCATTCTTGATTGGTGCCTAAGGTTTTGACAATGAACGAAGAATCTTCCTTACTAGCTCGGAATGTGTATAGGTCTTCTCAAGAGTTTTGAGACCATTGATGATGTCATTGACTCTAACAAACATGGCTTGTATCGATTCATCCGGCTTCATCTTAAAAAGTTCATATTTATGACCAAGTAATGACACTCTGTTCTCTTTCACTTGCTTGGTTTCTTCATAAGTCATTTCAAGAGTATGCCCAAATTTCATGAGCACTTTGGCATTGTTGTACCTTATTGAATTTGTCTCTACTAAGTGCGCAAAAGAGGATGTGCATAACTTTATAGTTGAATGAGATAAGCCTCTTGTCATATTCATTCCATTCTTCCTTTGGCTTTTCAACTCTTTCACCATCAACCACTTTGGTAGGAATAAATGGACCTTCATCCACAATTTGTCACACATCAATGCTTTCCGATTTCAAGAATACCATCATCATTGTCTTCCAATATATTTAGTCACTACCATCAAACAAGGAGCACGGTTATTAGATAAACACTTATATTTAGACATGTTGTTAATGGATGCCATTTGGATATTTTCTCTTAGGATGTTAAGTCAAGTTCAAGAGAACTAGCTCTGATACCAATTATTGGTCCAAAATGGCAATCCAGTTGGGTTGGCGGGGTGGGGAGAAGGTGAATTGGAATTCTAACTTCTAAAAAATTGTTTAAAATAGGTTTGAAAATGTTTTTGCAACAATTAAAATAATCAAGACAAGTTGAAATCAAAGTAAGAACAATAGACCAATCCACTCAAACAACAAATGTAAGGAGAGAAGGATTAGAAAGATCAAAACCAATATTTATAGTGGTTTGACCCTCTTAGCCCACATTCACTCCTCAAGCTTCCCCTTGAGATTTTGAATCCACTATCATTTCCTTCTTCAATGGGTAAAGGCAACCTTTACATATGCTTGCTTCTAAGGTGCAATATTAAACCACTTAAGTACAACCCCTGTTTTTAAGACAAACAAAAAAATATTATCTCTCTATTATAATGCTTTTATTTTATAATGAAGAATGAAAATGTAATATATCACTTTCAACCAATAATAGATTTGGAAGAATCAAGCACTTTTGAGAGATGTATGAATGATGAGAAAATGTGAGCAAATAAGAGCTTGATGTTGTTGCAAGATGATACCAAGTTGTTGTCACCCCTTCTCTGAAATGTCTTGAGTCTATTTATACCTTTCCAAGTTGTACTAGTTGTTAGGGGATTTAATATAGCCATTGTGAGATAGAGCAGCTCTGCATTTAATACTCTGACATAGCATATAACTCGAGTAGTCAAAACTCTAACTCGTGTTATCCATCATAAACATCACGACCTCTGAACCTCTAACTCGAGTAGGCAAGCATGATAATTCGAGTTATTCACAAAAGTGCCTGTTGTGACCACTAAAATCCAACATTTGAACTCTAACATTGTCAGTCCTAGGTATAATAATCTTCTCTTCAATGATAACTTGCGTTATATATATTCTAACTCGAGTTAGCCTTCATATACGTGCTTTCTGTTTGATTGAGTTTTTCGAGTTGTGATCCTTGATACTCGAGTTGAATTT
This sequence comes from Flueggea neowawraea, assembly GCA_948243855.1. NCBI lineage: Eukaryota > Viridiplantae > Streptophyta > Magnoliopsida > Malpighiales > Phyllanthaceae > Flueggea > Flueggea neowawraea. Next base: position 3,806 of record CAODLS010246837.1, read on the forward strand.
ATGCCTCTGATATCTAGTTTATTTAACTCGAGTTAGATTCATATGTGACTCGAGTTGTGTGAATGTTGATCAACTTGGGTTATAATTCCGTTTACTCGAGTTGTCCCATTTGAGTTGCGTACCATTCTGTTCTATGCGCATAACAGCCTTGTACAACTCGAGTTGGTCATATGTGTAACTCGAGTTGTGAATCATATGAATAACTCGAGTTGATTGTAGACATTAACTCGACTTGACCAATCCTTCAATAACTCCAGTTGAGACTTAAATAACTTGAGTTGAATATTTGCACCTGCTGGTTTGATTTTTCTGTGTCTTCTAGACAACTTTGGTTGCATGAGTTACTTGAGTTAATGATTGTATAACTCGAATTATGCTTGGATGTCCATGCTAAAGCATTAAAGTATCAAACCCAATTTTGATCATCATTAAAACATAAAGGAATCCAAATGTTAATCATCCTTGGTTCAACAGATCCGATGTTGGTCTCGTGATCATACCGCAGTCGTGTTGCCAACTGGAGTGCTCGGCTCGTTCGCAATCTAGCTGGCACGCAGATCAAAATCACCATGAGATGAATCATAGTGGAAGGAAGATGGAGGGAATGATGAGGGAGGGGAGAAACATTTTTCTCCCTCCCTCCTTTTTTTTTTCTTTTTCTCCTCCCTTTCTTCTTGCTCTCTCTTTCTTCTTCCATCTTCCTATTTATAAGCAACCATATGAGCCTCCAAATAGGTTTTACTCATTGGGCCCAACTCAATTGGGTTTATCAATTAGTCTCGGTTCACATCTTGACCAAACCGATTCGATTCATCCGTCATGGGCGGATCGTTTTTCTAATATATTAGATGCTGAAAAGGAATATAAAAATTTCATTTCTTCCTTTAATTTGTAAAGAAATAATGAATAATAACTATTAACTTAACAAATACTCTATAGCAAATTCAGAACACATCAAACAAAAATATTTGGAAGAACATATTGCAAAAACAAAAAAAAATCAATTTTCTTTTTGATAATGAGGACCTTCAATGTAAAATACTACATTAAATCTCTTTAATTTGTTGTCTAAAAATAGGGCTTCACAAACCCACTATTTTTCTAGATGAAGCCTAACTACTCTAACTTGATTACACAACCTTATTGATCTTATTTAGAGCTCCTTCAATACACAAACTTAAACTTGACTTGACAATATTTTTTTCTGTACTAAACATCATCAATATCTAAAACTATGCTTTATCAAGGGTTTGATTGAGCAACGCATATCTAGAACATTAGACTCTTGCTGATTATAAAGTTTACTGAATACAAAAGAAAAAAGTCATCACAAAAACACATTGCTGTAAAATTTGGAAAATTTGGAAAAACATGTATATTTGTAAATAATTTCTCTTATTAAAATATATAAACAATGTCAACAAAGAGAGAGTATCAAATCTAGGCTTGAAGTGTTTCATTCCTCGACCCCATTTCGACGTTCAAATATTTCTTCGTTGTCTGGCAATAGGATGCGATATGCCTCGTTGCATTCTATTCAATATTCTTCACAAAACTTCTTATATACGAAGATATTAATTAGTGATTTTCTTTTACTAAAAGAAAGAATGGTGATTGGGTATTGAATTATCAAAATTGTCAGAGTACATAATATGATCTCATGGTTGTCAAGAGATTTGATTGGGCTTAAATACAAGAAGTAGCAAAGACGTTGGACTCTTGATTTTGTTACAATTCATCTTTTTTTATCCCTTGGCTTTCCTATTAGTTCCAACAAGTCAAGGAATATAAGTTATGATATCACACTAATTAGTCATAGAATATGATTGTAATAAGGTTAATTCATTTATCGTCTAACAAATATATAAATGAAATATGACAAAATTTCAAAAATTAAGAAAAGACAACAGTATTCAAATACCCAAACCACCTCAACAACTTTTCGTTTCTCTTTTTTAGAATTATATAATAGGTATATGATTTATGACATATTATTAATTAATCAATCAGTCAATAACTACAATTGATGAAATTAATGTGATTTTTTGTAATAAGAATATATAATTAAAATAAAAGTACCAAAGATTGTGAAAATAAACTAAAATATAATAGAATTGCCTCATCATATAACTTTGGGTATGTCATGTTGTTAGAATTACATATTAGGTATATTATAAACACTAATCAATTAATTGACTTGAACATAGCTCACATATATACAATTGGATTAATATCCATCATCATTAACAAGGTTACTTTTATGGCATTATTTAAATGATTCTTGATTAGATAAAATATGAATACCCAAAATATATTTTAATCTTCTCAACATTGGATGGAAATATTATCCGGCACTTTATTTACGTGATGACAAGTTTCTGTATATGATTGCAAATATTAGTGTATTATGAAATTTCATTTCGTTAATAATATTAATCTTTTCTGTTTAATTATTTTATTTCAGATTTTAAAAATATCTTATTTTAATATAATATTCTTTCTCAGTATCATATAAATACTGCGCGATGCCAGATTTTAATTCTAATATATATTTGCCATTTGTAACATGGATTGATCTGGTTTATTTTCATTTTTTTTCAGCCAAACTTTTTCATGGGCATGTTTATGCTAAGGATGTTGTTTGTCATTGCCACTCAATTTTCCTTACTTATGGTCACAAATTAAGATTTCTCTATTATATATTTGACAGCTTATGGTAGTAATAGTCTATTCGATAAAAAAAATAAAAAGGCAGTCACACTATTTTGTAGCACTTTCGTTGCATTTTGGAAGATGTCAAATATGCAAATTTATCTGTTATTGGAGAACAGAGTTTTTCTTGCTGCTAAAAATTTAATGCAGCCAAGAGATAATCTAAAATTTCCACATCATTTTTCTTTTTTAAAGTATTTTTTTTGTATTTATCTAGTTTATCTAATTACTGGTAAGAATTATTATGCTGTTGCATAGTGGAAAATCAATAGCCATCTAAGCTTGTGCAAAGGAGCAGAGTTTTGAAGCTTTTAAGGTGCTCCTATATATTGACGTACAGCTCTCATTATGTTGCATGAGGGCTGATGATAAATTTTATTCAAAACCATTCTGCAAGTCTCCCAATTTTTGGTTGGATAATATTGTCTAATAAGAAAAATGGCCTGTAATACTTACCACCAATAGTAAGTGTGTTAATTTGTTAACTTAGTTTCAGTATTTCATTCTTGTTTTGTGCACTTTTCTTTTTTCTTTTTTCCCTGATATTTTTTCTTACAACGGTTTTTTTGTTTCAACATTTCTTGAATTTTCTCTGAGGTTTTCAACAAAATTCTTTTTCTATCTATTGTTTCCGATTGCCATCGTGGTATTTTCTAGACTGTAATATGAAGTTCTTGCCAATTTGAACAGAAGAAGGATGCTTTAAAATGCCGCTAAGTAATAGCTTCTTTGGCTTGCATATGTAGTACGTACCACAAGTTTGCTTGTGTTTTCCATGATGACAAATTTATCTATTTCAATTAACATTTCCATGGCGTGTTGGTTTGTTCTGCAGAGAAGGCTAGCATGAAATCTCATTTCATAGATCAATTAATCTAGTATTGCCAAGGAGATAATAGGAAAACCATAATTCATCTTTGATTATGATGCCAGGGACGATAGTTCCTGAAAGGTTAATCTTTGTAGGAATATTAAACCAAGTTAAATTGAGATTCATTATTAGAGTAGATGTTCGATTGTATGTGTCACGACCCGTGTCTAGATCATGATCAGCGTACGGGGCGAACCGTCAATGAGAGGTCCGCTCATCTTGAACAAGCCTCGGAGCACATAACTAAAACTAATTTTACTTCGAACAATACCAAACCATTTTAAAAGTTATTAATAAAAATAGAAATTCAAACATCTTTAAAACATAAGTTTTCATAATAATAAAATTATTATAAATCAGAAATCAAATTTAAATACCAAATAATTATTGCAATACCCCATACTATTATAGTCGGAATATTGTAGCATTTCATCTAGTTTTGAGGTGTTTTATAGTTGAGGAATCTTAGTTTCTTGAGTGTAGATATGCAATGTAGATATCATGCAAAATGATATCTAGAGCTGATGATTACTGATCATACGCTCGTACTGCATTGAAACTACGCTGACTTGATCAGATTAAAATAAACAAGCAACCTTAGGAGTCCCAATGGTACCCGAGTCAAAAGGGCTAACAGCTGACAACATTAGGAGATCTAAATATTACTTCGTCCACTCAAAGGGTCTCAAGGCTGTAACAAAACAGATACTGATTTAAGTACATCCGCGAGCATTGAAGTGCCCGTGCTCCAGCTAGATATACCTCGTCGGACTACAAAACAATACATTACGGGAAAATTTTGTGCCAAAACAATCTAACATGGGACCAATATCAAAATCCAGAATCAGGATCATTTGTGGACTCCGCCACTATATCATATGTGGAATTTTCCACTAAAACATATGTAGACCTCTGTCACTAGAAACATATAGTCACGTGTGTTAGCTACACACACAAGTTACCACTTACCCTGGTAACTGAGTGCTACTACTTACCCTGGTAACTGAGTTTTCACATTGGTATACCAAATGTTACATTTACCCCCGTAACAAAGGTGTCCCATATCAAAATACTTTATCGAAAACATATGCATATATTTATTTAAAAACGTCCAAACAGGCAACATGCCGAACATACATATTGTTCACCAAATACGGCAAATGTTCAACCGAAACATTTATTAGTGAAAATGTCTCAAAATACTGAAAAGAGTATTTATTCCGAAAATACATTTAATCCCAAAAACAAATACATGTTTAGAAAATATTCTTAAATCCAAACAGAAAATTTTCTAATAACAATTATCTTAAAATTCAAAACAGAGGATTTATTATTAAAACCATAATAAATATTAAAGCATAATATTTATTTCAAAACCATCAAAAGTTCAAACAAACATTTATTCAAACATAATAAATTTTCAGGGTAGGTTTTCCACGTAAACCAAATTTTAGGGTTTCCTGATCCTTTAGTAATTCCAGATTACATGTAAAGGTTTAGACGCATAAAAAACAATATAGCTTAGAAGACACAACCTATGTGTCTGAAACTGCCATTTCACTCACCTGGATATCCAAGCTGAATGGCCCAGTCACGCACCACTAGTGGCTGATTAACCTAGCTGACCCAAACACGAAACTGAAATAATTAATAATTAATCCCCAAACTTTTAGAATTTATAAATAAATCCTCCAAATAACTGAAATTATAAATAAAACCTCTAATTTATCAAAATTGCAAAATTAGCCACATTTTTTAAAAATTACAAATCTAGAACATATTTTTAATAAATTACAAATCTGACCATCCATGTAAAATATCAGTCCCAGTCCCTCAATTTATTCAGTATATCAGCCATTTAAACATGAGTCCCCGTGGCAAAAAAATTATTTTCAAAAATGCCATAAATCTTGAGCCAAGTGGAACCCAATATTCTCAATAGTTCTAACCCACTCAAAATCATCCCATGAGTCCAAATATAACATTTGTTTCCATCAATTCCTCCTAAAACCATTCATTTCTTTAATAGAATTTTCGGACCAAAAATACAAATAATAAATAATCACCAATTTTTCATAAATCAAGCCAAATTCATGTTCTCCCATGCTCCTCACACTTATATCTAACATAAACAACTTCAAATCAAGCCATAAATCCACACAAAATTGAACCCTAGCTCAATTTATACCCATTTTCGTTCAAACACAATTTCAAACAAAAATATGCATAAAATGGAGCAAAAAATAAAAAATAAATGATGAACTTACCTCAAATTTGAAGGAGGAATGATCTGAGGGCAAGAGGAGAAGATTTGGGTCGAATTTGAGTGAGAAATTGAAGAAAAAATGAAACAAAGAGAGGAGGGTCGCGTTTGATTTTAAAGGCTGCTGCTGGTGGAAAACGACACCGTTTTGGGTGCTGAAAGGGGAAAAAAAGAAACGGCGTCATTCCGCCCATCCTTAGCTGTCACACAAGCGTGAATGACAGGTAGGAGGCATGGACGATAGCGCACAACGACATGTCGTTTTGTGGTTTCGCGCGATGACACGTCGTTTCTAACTAGGGCTTGATGCACGCACATGAACGACAGGCACTCCGGCGTGAACAATAGCGACCCAACGGCAACGATATTGAATAATTTGAAAGAATGAATGAAAAAAAAAGTTTATTGGTTTGCTTGAGCCTAAACCGGGACAAGTAGATGGGGTTCGATCCCTACTCCGCTGTCTTAGACATGAGTATGCAAAGCACTGCCACGAAGGGTTGTCTTAGTAACCGGGAACACTCATCACAAATGAGCGATTTTCGCGTCAAACAGACTATCATTTTTGGTAG